>CAKNXH010064299.1:113842-128249 GCA_932178445.1 Andricus quercusramuli | reverse complement strand
TAAACCGAGCTTTTCTTATTTAAAAACCCATGTTAATTTCAAAAAGCCTGCGGGCAAGGGTTACTGTATCTTCGTAAAAATAAATTTTTCCTACATAAGTGTGTTAGAAAAATAGTTTTTATTTTCTAAGAACTGTTCAATAAAATAATGAAATGATCATAAGTATCATTCATTACGAAGATATTACAGAAATAAAGTTTTGTCCCATGCATTTGGTTCATTGTTTCCCCCTCAGCACTGAAAGAAGTGAAGCTAGCTGACGGTTGAAGTGAAAATACCTAATTGAAAAAAAGGGAATTTTATTTTCCGGAAAATGAACGAATTGGGGGGGGGGGGTCGATCACCAAAATTCAAATTTTCAAATGTTTAAAGGTATAAATTTGGACCACTCTAGTAAACACATCGTACTTAAACTGTAAAATGCTTGAGAAATATTTCTAAAAGAGGTTAAAGTTTAAATAAATCAAACGAATTGAAAAAATAAAAAAATGTCATTGATTTCAATAAAATTGGTTAGAGGTTTTGAAGCTACAACAAAGTAGATGAAGTTTCAACTAAAAAAGATAAATTTAAAGTTAAAAAAGTTATTTTGTGACGAAAAAAATGGATTTTCAACAAAATAGTTAAATTTTATACAAAACGGTTGGCTTTTCGAACCAAAATATGAATTTTCTAAAAAAATAATTAAATTTTCAACCAAAAAAAGAACGAGTATTGAACCAAAAAAAATAAATTCTCATAAAAAAAGATCAATTTTCAAGCAAAAATTAATCAAATTTTTATTTCTTGACTAAAATGATAAATCTTCATAAAAAATGAATTTTTAATGAAATAGTTGCATTTTTAACAAAGAAGTGAATGTTCCACACAAAAAAAGAAACAAATTTCCAATTAAAAAAAATGTTAAATTTTCAACCAAGAAAAATGAATAACTAACCATGAAGACTTATATTTTATCACAAAGTACATGAATTTCCAACCAAATAGTTGATTTTTCAACTAAAGAAGATAAATTTTCAACCAAAAATGAAAATGTTCAATTTTCAGCTAAACAAAAGAATTTTTAACTGAAATGATGAATCATTACCCAACAAATGTATTTTTAACAAGGTAGTTCCACTTTCAACTAAGTAGTTGATTTTTCAACAAAAAAAGATTAATTATCAACGAAGAATATAACAGTTGATATAGCAACCAGAACCGATTTTAATTCACACCAAAACAGTTGATTCCTTAACCAAACAGTTGTCTTTTGAATCCAAAAAGATATGAATCTGCTATAACGAGAAATGAAGTTGTAAACAAAAGAGTCGATGAAGAAAAAATGTTTCACCACATATGTTGTATTTTCATGCAAAAAATACGATTTTTCTACAAAACACTTGAATTTTCAAACCGAACATATAAATTTTCAACAAAAAAGTTAATTTTTACGGAAGAAGTTAATTTTTATCAAAATAGTTGAATTTTCAACCCAACAAGATGAATTTTCCACAAAACACTTGTATTTTCAACCAAAAAGAATGGAAAAGTCCTTAAAATCTTTTAAAATATCCTAAAATGTTTCAAGTCCTTTAAAATCTTTTGAAATCCCTTGGAATTTTACCCAAGAATCTTATATAATCCTTTGGAATTTTCCAAAATATCCTAAAACCTTGTAGATTCTATACAATCGTTCCATATCTTCAGAAATTCTTTAAAACCACATGATTTTTTTTACTCGTCAAAATCATTCAAATCGGTGGAAATTCCTTGAAAATCTTTAAATCATTTGGAAATGCCTTGAAAACTTTCAAACTGCTCTAAAATATTTTAAATCCTTTGACATATTTCGAGATCCCTTCAAATCTTTAGAAATCCCTTGAAACTTTTTAAAATTCTTGAAAATTCCTCGAAGTTTAAAAAATACCCTCAAATCTTTTAAAATCCCTTAAAACTTTTTGAAGCTCTTGAAAATTCGTTGGAATTTTTAAAAATACCTTAAAATCTGTCAAATGATTGAAATCTGCGGCAAACTCGGAATATTTTAAATTACCCTAACATTCTTCTTCCTGGACTATTGAAATTTTTTTTTTTTCGAAATCCCTGAGTTTCCCCGACCATCAAAATTTCCTGATTCTTCCATGATTACCAGATTTTCCCTGATCTGCGGCCGTCCTGAGGCAGGAAAAAATATATTCCAAGCGAAGATTTAGATGGAAAACATTTGTCAATAATTATTTTCTTTAGTTGATGTTAGTAAGTGTCGACCAGGTAAAAGATTTAAATAAATGGACCAGTGTACCGAAAACCTTTAACATCTATTATTTGAATAATTATTTTCATTGAAAGTTATGAGTATGGAAATTAATTTATTAAAGAACCTGATACGATAGATAATTTTTTATAGAGACTGACCAATTTTATATATTATATCAGAAGAAGTCAAAACTAAATTATAAACTACAGACTCATTTTTAAATGAGTGACAAATAGGAAATGTTTTGAGTACCTTTTTCGAAAAAAATCAAACATTTTGACGAAAAGAAGAAAATCGAAAACTGAATCATAGCAAGTCGAGAGAACATTTTTCGAAATTTTGTTTACCTCGAGATAGATTTCGGAGCGGGGGTTGAATGTGTTGTTGACGGAGTGAAGGGAGACATTGAGATGGGGCATGCAATGGAAAAATCTCGCAAGCTGTGGGACAGTATACTGTTCCGGAAGCTGGCCGCCCGCCATTTTGGAGAACCCTTGGCTGCCGAAACCGCCGATGATAAACCCCTCTCTACTTGTCAAGACATGCTAAATCAGCTGAAACAAAAAAATGATTTTTTTCATTAATATACATCTCAGAATTACAATTTACTTCAAGCAAAATTGTTAATACAGGGATAACAACGCTTCAGTAGTTCAATTTTAGGTGAAAAAAAGGGGATTCGAATGGGATTTAATTTATTATTAAACAATTATTGCTTCCTCATAGAGGACATAGAGGGAGGGTTGTAATGACCTAAATTTTCAAATATATTTTTTTGACATATTTCGATGTGATTCGACCCCAGGAGCTCGAAAATACAATTTAAAAAATGTCCGATGTGGTTTTTTTCTTTAGTTTAAGAGATTTCGAACAAAAAATGTTATCTTATTCATAAGACACAAACTTCTCTGATATTGAAAATACAACAATAAGATATCTAGTGTATTTGTTCGCGTCTTCGAGACGCATCGACGGACGAGTTGAAAGTATTTTGTTGGAAACCAGTGTTCTTTTTGGTTCCAAATTAATCTTTTTAACTAAAAATTTACCTATCCTACTTTTGGTAGAAAATAGATTTTTTCAGTTGAAAAAATGTCGAGAATTTACGTTTTTCGGTTAAAAGGCAAGTTTTTTCTAAAACATTCAACTTCTCAGCTTGAAAATTAAACTCTTTTGTCGAAAATTTATCTCTTGTGGTAGAAAATTTATCTTTGTTGGCTGTAGATTCAATATTTCAGTTAAAAATTCATCTCTTAGGTTGACATATGAACTATTTTATGGAAAATTCGTCTTTTGTTGGTTGATTATCAATATTATAACTGAAAATTTCACTTTTCCATTCTTGGTTAAAAACTGATCTTGTTTAGTTGAAAATTCAAATATTTGATTCGCCGTATTCTTTTTTAGAAGAAAATTGATCATTATCAAAAATTCAACAATACTTGATTCAAAGTTATACTACTTTATTAAAAATTAATTTTGTTGCTATTGAAGAATCATGATTTCAGTTGAAAATTCATCTCTTTGGTTAAAAATTCAACTCTTTTGTTGAAAATTCATGTATTTTATTTGAAATTCGTCTTTTTTGGTAGAAAATTAATCATTTTAAATTAGTGGAAATTTATCTCTTTGGTTGAAAAATGAACTATTTTGTTCAAAATATGTTTTTTGGTTTAAAATTAATTTTTTTATCTGGAAATTTAACTATTCTACGTTTGGTTCAAAGATGATCTTTTTTAGTTGAAAGTTTAGCAAAATATTTGGTTTTATTTCTATAAGAAGGATCAATTTTCGACGAAAATTAATTTTCAATACAAAAAAAAAAATAATTTTCAATTAAAAATAAAAACAACAGATTTTCAAAAAAAATTGAATTTTCAACCAAAAAGATAAAGTTCTCAACTATGAAGATTACTAATCTATCGCAAAATATTTTCAACAAAATACATGAATTTTCAACTAAATATTTGAATTTTTAAAGGAGTTTTCAATCTAATAGTTGAAATTTCAACTAAAGAAATGAATTTGTCACCAAGAAGGTCAACATTCTACCACAAAAGATGAATTTTTTTTTACAAAATACAGGAATTTTCAACCAAATAGTTAAATTTCTAACTAAAGAAGATACATTTTCAACCAAACATGAACTAATTAAATTTCCAATTTACCTGACCAGTTTTAAATTTCCTGACTTTCTGGAATTCCCTAACCTGTAGCAACCCTGGTTAAGAAAAACTGGAAAGAATAGGAAATGGAATTTTTTGTTCATCTGCACCTCGCTAATCAGTCCCTTCCTAAGAGCTTGCCTTTTTCCGTCGAGTCTTTTCGGAA
This sequence comes from Andricus quercusramuli, assembly GCA_932178445.1. Taxonomy (NCBI): domain Eukaryota; kingdom Metazoa; phylum Arthropoda; class Insecta; order Hymenoptera; family Cynipidae; genus Andricus; species Andricus quercusramuli. Next base: position 123,679 of record CAKNXH010064299.1, on the reverse strand, counting down.
TGTGAAATTTGTCTACGGAAGAAGAAAAGAGGTTTTTCGCAAGTACTAAGTGCAGACTGACAGGGGCGGTTAAGAATGCACTTTAATCTTTATTAAAGTGACGACTTTTCAGGACGTACTGAAACGTTTTAGCGGCCAGATTCAATTACGCTCGAAGAGCTGTTGTGGAACGAACGAGCGCTTAATTAATGAAATCCATGCCAGCTGGTTCAGCTTCAAAACCACCCTCCTGAATCCTCATCGACCCAGTTTCCACGGTTTTATGAGGTGTACTATTTTGAGATTTGTGCAACACCGAATAAACAGGATTAGGAAGTGACGGGTGCAAATCTCCAGAGCACCCGATCCGGTTAAGGAAGTTATCTATTCAGCAGAAGTAAGAGGAATTGGGATTTCAAAATACAACGGAATCCGCTCAGGTCACTGCGAAATCCTTTACCAGCTTCCAAATTGGAATTTAATAACAGAATCTGCCTTAAAAACTTAAGGACGTTCACCAAAGTCGGGGCAAAAAGTTGAGGCCCCTAATTTCTTTTGATTGCAACTCGCACAAAAAACTCTGAATTGTCTATAGTAAAAATCGAGGGGCCGTTCACTGGAGGAATCAGTGATTTTCCTCACCTAGAATCGATTCAGAATCAGTCACTCGTCAAAAGATTTTATTCGAGAAACGAAGGAATCGATGAAGAATCAACGAAGAATCAGCTGGACTCAGGCGGAATCATTATGTTCACGTAGAATCGATTCTAGAGTGGACGGCCCCTCGGTAAAAATCATTTGAAAGCAAAACATCCCAAAAAACGGGGTTTTTTGAACACCTTTTTCAAGGGTCGATTTTCACCTGTTCCTGAAGCGAGGTCGACGTTAGGAAAAATTGGGAAAAATTCACAGATACTCTTTCAACATTCTTTAATGCAATACATTTTTCAAAATTCTTAAATATTTCAGAATTTATTTTTTACGGGGATTTATTCACAAATACTTTATCTTGAGAACAAATGACGATAGAAAACCGTTAAACGGCTACAAATGTGCAGTTTTGTGATGCGACTGTAGAAAGGGTACTTTTTAAACCACTTGTCCCGCTGCACTGTGCCCCCCACATGCCTAGACTGATTAAAGTCAGAAATATTCAAAATTATATTTTTTGCGTAAGAATTATTTTATCGTAAATTTAATTATTGCACTGCACTCTCATCACAAAACTGCACATTTGGAGCCATTAAACGACTTCCTACTTCCGTTCGCTCTCAAGAGAAAGTATTTGTGAATAAATCCCCGTAAAGAGCAAATTATTGAATATTTCATAATTTAAAAAAATGTATTGCATCAAAGAACGTTGAAAGAATATCTGTGAAATTTTTAAGATTTTGCCTAACGTCGACCGCTTTCTGGGAACAGCTGAAAGTCGACGCTTGAAAAAGGAGGCTGGAAACCCCCTGTTGTTTTGGCAACTATTCACCATATTTTTTAGAATAACAGTGATCATTTCGGAAGACTTTAAGCTTTCTGATACTTTTTATTAAACATCTCAGAGAATTTTTTGCGCGTGTTGCAATCAAAAGAATCGAGGGGCCTCGACTTTTGGCCCCGACTTCAGTTTATCTCACCTCAAAAATTTTTATTTATTAAAAACGAGGAAAATAGACACATACAATAGAGAACATACGTAGAATCTTTTATAAATGAAATAAAACAATTTTATATTTAAATTTCTGATTTTTAAATCTATTATTCCTAATTTACTTGAAGAAAGTGAAAAAGACCAAAAGTAACTCATTTCTAGCCGAAAAAGTAATGTACATGAATAAAGTCACTAATTTTCTTTTGAATTTAAAAGGATTCGATACAAAAGACTTCACAACAATTCAAGTCAGATGAATTCATGGTTAAAAATTAGTTTTTTTTTTTGTTTGTTCAGAATTCATTTTTTAATTTGCTGAATTTGGACGCATGCAAACAGCTGACGCAACTAAAGCGCTGAAAGTACTGTCCACATGCTCTTTGTCACGCTTGACTGAGCGTCGCCTCTTGAGTGTAACTATTTCATTTTCGGTTGAAAATTGATATTTTTATTGAAAATTGTTTCTAGTTGGACATTCATGTAATTTGTTGAAAATTCAACTGTTTTAACTGAAAATTAATCTTCTTGGTTGAAAATTCAACCATTTTGTAAACAATTCGTCCTTTTGGCTTTAAAGCTCAACAACTTTGTTGAAATGAATGTATTTTGTTGAAAAATCGTGTTTTTTGATAGAACTAAGGGTAGAACATTAATCTTCTTGCTAGAAAATTCATATTTTTGGTTGAAAATTCAACTATTTGGGTCAAAATTAATCTTTTTTAGTTAAAAACTCATATTATATTAAGATTCACCTCCTTGCTTGAAAATTTAACTATTCCACTCTTTTAAAATCAATCTTGCGAGTCAAAAAATCATCTTTCGAGTTGAAAATTCATTTCTTTTGTTGAAAATGTAACCATTTGGTTGAAAATTCGTTTCTTTTTTAGTTGAGAATTAATTTCTTAAACTAACAATGTGATTATTCAATTTTTCGTTGAGAATTGATATTTTTATGGAAAAGTGATCTTTTTTAGTAGAAAATTCAAGTATTTTGTTGAAAAATGATCTTTTTCAGTCGAAAATTAGTGTTCTTGGTTGAAAAATCATCCTTTTTGGATAAAAATGAAACTATTTGGTTCTAAGATATCTGGCTTGGTTAAGGATCCAACAATTTGTTTGCAAATTATGTTATATATTCAGCAGAAGTGAGAGTAATTGGGCTTTCAAAATACAACAGAATCAGCTCAGGCCACTGCGAAATCCTTTTCCAGCTTCCGAAGCGGAATTTAATAACAGAATCTGCCCCAGAAACTTCAGGGTGTTCACTAAAGTTTTGTTAAAAATTCATATTTTTTGTTTAGATTCAACCGTTCTGTAAATAATTAGTCTTTTTAGCTTTAACATTCAACAATTTTGTTCATAATTAATGTATCTGGTTGAAAAAGCGGGGGTTTTTTGGTAGACCATTAATCTTCTTGCTAGAAAATTCAACTACTTGGTTGACATTTGAACTAGTTTGTTAAAAATTTATATTCCTTTGTTGAAAATTCATTTTTTTATAATCTATCATTTTAGTTGAAACTTCATTTCTTTTGTTGAAAATTTAACTATTTTGTTGAAAATTCGTATTTTTTTGTTGTTGAAAATTTATCAATTTTTTAATTAAAAATATAACTATTCAATGTTGGGTTGAAAATTGAAATTTTTCATGGAAAATCGTTCTCTTCTAGTTCAAGATTCATGTGTTTTGTTAAAAATTCGTTTTTCTTGGTTGAAAGCTCATCTTTTTTGGTTAAAAGTGCAACTGTTTGGTTTTAAATTCTTCTGGTTTAGTTGAGGATTCAACAATTTGGTAGAAAATTAAACTATTCGGTTGAAAATGAACTTTTTAGTTAAAATTTCGTTTCTTTGGTTTAAATTCAACTATTTGGTTAAAAATTGAACTATTTTAATGAAAAATTAACTTTTTGATGGAAAATTAACATCTTTTTTGCAGTTTTTTTTTGTAGAGAATAAATCGTCTTTTCTTTGAAATTCAACAATTTTGTTGAAAATTGATTTATTTTATTGAAAATTCATGTTTGTGGTAGAAAATTATTCTTCAAATAATTCAAATTCATCTTTTTTAGTTGAAAATTCAATTACTTGGTTGAAAGTTCAACTAGTTTGTTAAAAATTCATATTTTTCAAGAAACACCTCTTTGGTTTAAAATTTAACTTTTTTGTTGAAGATTCGTCTTTTTTAAGTAAAAATTAATTTTTTATCTGCAAATTTCACTATTACATTTTTGGTTAGAAAACTAACCTTTTTTGTTGAAATTCCGAGGAAAATTCAATATATATTTCGACTCGAAATCTTAGGAAAACTGCTTCAGATTCAATGGAAAATTTGACACAATAGATTTGAGTTTAACATTTCTCTAGCTATTGAATAAAAAAATCAACGAGGTTGATGCACTTCCACGGTTGAACTCACCTTTTGAAATTTACTTTGGATCTCCATCCTCGGGATGGATTAAAAAAAAAAAAAAACATTGAACAAAAAAAAGGGAAATGATAAAAATGGCGTGCGAAATTGAGGGTGGCAGTTCAGCAGCTGTGGTATATTTTGCGTGTCGATTTAAACAAGGGGCGCCTAAAACTGCCGATTGGACTTTTTTATCGACCACCAGAGTTTAGAACCTTTTTTTTTCTTTTGGCTCGGTTTTAGGTCGTCGCACACGTTACGTCTGTTTAAGTTCACTTCCCAGAAATGCATCGTGAAGCGGAGCAGCAGAACAAAAAATAAAATAAAAAATAAAAAAATAATAAAAATAATAAAGCAGGAGGGAGAAGAAGAATTCTCGAAACTATTTTCACCAATTCAGCCAGAAGAGGTCGAGACTGAGCACTAAAGCTGAAGGCAATGGCAAGCTCTAAACTCTAAATGTTTTTTTCCCCACGTCTGTTCACTTTATGTCCATTCCCACGAGCTATCTTAACAACTTCTGATTTGTGTCTTTGCTAAGCCACATTTTCTCGTTTTTAAAATTACAATCCTCGTTTCCTCAAAATAAAAATACTATTTCTATATTCTTTAGAGTGGCACCAAATCTATTTTGAAACAAAGTTTTCTTTATTTTTAAACTGAGAATTCAGAGCATTTTTTATCAATTAAATTTTGATAATTAGGAGGAGACTTTTGATCAATCACAATGAACAGGGTTCATGAATATTGAATATTTCATGGAAACAATAGACTGGGTTCGTGAATTTGAGTGAAACGCACTGAAGAAAGTCAAAGAGAAACAAAATTTCATCCAAACTGTTGAATTTTTGAGCCAAAAAGATGAACTTTCTACAAAATAGTTGAAGTTTCATCCCGAAAGTATGAATTTGTAACGAAAAGTTTAAAAAAATAGTTAAATTTTGGAATGAAGAAACAGATTCTCAACAAAATACATGAATTTTCAATCAAATAGTGGAAGTTTCAACTAAAAAGGATACATTTTCAACAAAAAATAGAATAAATTAACTTTCAGTTAAGAAAAATCAATTTTCAAACAACAAAAAAATAATAAGAATTTCCAAGAAAATATTTAAAATTTCAATCAAAGAAATTAATTTTTAACCAAAAAGATGAAGTTTCAAGTGGTAAGATTATTATTTGTTTACCAAAAATACGAATTTTCAACAAAATGCATGAATTTTCAATCAAATAGTGGAATTTTCAAGCAAAAACGATAAATTTTCAACAAAAAATGGAATGGTTAAATTTTCATAAAAAAAAAAATTATTTTCAATTAATAAAAAAACAAATTTTTAATCAATACCTAAATTTTCAAACACGAAGATTAATTTTCTACCGAAAAAGATGAATTTTCAACAAAATACATGAATATTGAACTAAAAAAGATACATTTTCAAACAAAAATAGAGTACTTACTTTTTCAGTAAGAAAAACAAATGAATTTTTAACAAAAAAGATGAAATTTCAACTAATGAGATTAACTTTCGACCCAAAGTAGAATTTTCAACCAAGATTAATTTTCTTCCAAAAAAAGAATAAAATACTCAGTTAAAAAGATCAGTTTCAGACAAAAAAAGACAAAATTCAAAAAAATAGTTATATTTTCTATCACAGTAAATATTTTTTAACAAAAACTGTGATGTCTCAACTAATGAGATTACCTTTTTACCATAAAACAGTAATTCTCAATGAAATAGTGAAATTTTCAACAAAAAATGGAATAGCTGAATTTTCAATAAATAAAAAACCAAATTTTCAATAAATAGATGATTTTTCAACAAAAGTGGAATTATCGACAAAAAAATCAATTTTCAAATAATAAGATTAACATTTTCAACCAAAAATAGAACAATTGATTTTGTAGCTAAAAAAAAGGTCGACCAAGTAAGACGGATTTCCAACCAAACAGTTAAATTTTTAACCAAACACATATGAATTTTCGACGAAAAAGATGAAGTTTCAACCAAGAAGATGAAGTTTCAACCAAGAAGATAAAGTTTTCACCAGAAAATACGAGTTTTTAACAAAATACGTGAATTTTTAACCAATAAGACAATTTCAACAAAAAATTGAACAGTTCTATTTCCAGTTGCAAAAAATTAATTTTTAATCATAAAAAACGAATTTTTAACAAATGAGCTGAATTTTGAACTGCGAACTGAAATTTTGAAAGAATATGACTTTTTAACCAAATTGTTGAATTTTCAACAAAATAATAAAATCTTCAACTAAATAAGGATAACGTTCCCAATAGCGCTCACGAAAATTCTAATAGTGAAAATTGGCGCAAATTTGTTTCTTACGAGTGAAAGTTTTCGAGGTATTTGATGATAAAGATGAAAATTTCATGTCTAGCCCCGCCTTTCCGCCCTCTGCGAGACGTTGGAAAGGGGTAGGGTTGCGACCAACATTATTTCTGTGACCAGTTACAGCGGTGCCTTCCCGCCCCCTTTACTTACTTAATTTCAAAAGCGATTTTCTCAGAAAATAGTTATACTAAAGGAAAAGTGTTTAGTATAAAAAATGTATAATTTTGAATGAATCTATAACTTTTGTTTACAAACTTTTTCGAGAATTTCGGTATTTACCGAGATAAATTCGAAAACCATAATTTTTATGGGGTTTCCTTGGTTTTCGCCACGATAAACAAATTTTCGCCAAGTTCCACCACGATTTTCGTAATCAGCGCGTCAAAATGCCAGAATACGGGGTTTAAAAAAAGCAGAGGTAATAAAAATACGTTGGGTTTCGTCAGGAGCTAGGCTTGAAGTTTTCATCTTTATTATCAAATATCTCGAAAAATTTCACTTGTACGAAAGCAATGGATGGAACATAAAATGTGTATTTTGATAAGGTCTACAATTGTTGTCACAATTATTTTATTTTTATTTTTAATCGTTCTCGAGATAAGTTTGAAAAACCATGATTTTATGGGGAAGTGAGCGCTATTCGGAACTACACCCCCAAATAATAACAATTTTAACCACAAGATTAATTCTAAAAAAAAGACATAAAATAACAAAATGTTAATTAACAGAATTTAGATGTATGTTCGTTCCCTAAGTTTATAAAATCTCAGATTTTGTGGGAGGTTTAGACTTAGAGCAAATAATGAAGGTAATCGGATGATTACAAGAGGCAGAAATGCAGTGGTGATAAATTGGAACGCGGTATAATTAAATGTCGATACGCGAGCATTAAATCAAGGGTGAGCCGTATTTCATTTCCGGAAAGTTGAAGTATCGACATCGGAATACCGGGTAATCAAAGTGTAATGGCAATAGCATAAATTCCAAGAATTCTCACGACTAATTGAAGATGGGAGCAAAGTTATGAATGGGGCCATCCTACGTCTTATTTGAGAGCGTGTAAAGTGCAAGTGTACGATGTGTAATAATTGTTCAATGAAAGGACACGATACAAAATAATTGCGTATACTACAGTGTTATAAAATTATAATGTAGATTGTTACGATGGTCCAGTAATACATTGGAAATATTTTTTTATTTTCATGAATATCCCACCATCCCAAATCAGTTCGAATCCCCATGAAGGTTAATACGTATTTCCCATAAGGGATCGTTCATAAACTACGTTAACAATTTGAGGGGGGAGAGGGGGTCACGCCAAAAACTATGGTTGGCAACAGGTGGAGGGGGGGGGGCAGTGGAAGTAACGTTACGAACTTAAGATAACATTTAGTACGTTCCTTGATAATAAATGTTACGAAAGTTTGCGAGTTTTGCAAAAGATGTCCCTGCAACAGTACAGTTCAATGATAATTTAATAAGTTTAAAAATCACTTTCATATTGCAGACTTGACACACTTTCCAATATTCCCCTCTTTTCTCCTTTTTAAAAAACATTACCTTTTTCTCCTGTTTTCAAGATATTTCTCCTTTTTCTCAATTTTTCATTATAATTTTCGTTTTGGTTATAAATTCTACTATTTGGTTGAAAATATAATTATTTTGTTGAAAATTCAACTATTTTTTCAAAGTCCCTTTTTTGGGCCAAACATTCAACAACTTGGTTGAAAATTGAACTATTCTGTTAAAAATGTATCAATACAATTGATACAACTTCTTCAACTGAATAAGGATAAAGTTAATTATTTTTATTCCAAAAAAAGAATAAAATATTCAGTTAAAAAGATCAGTTTCAGCCAAGAAAAGACAAAATTCCAAATAATAGTTGTATTATATTATAATATTATATGTTATATTATATATTATATTATATTATTATTATAACCGTTGAGGATTCATCTCTGGTTAAAAATGTAAGTATTTAATTGAAACTTCGTTTCTTTTCTGGTCGAAAATTAATCTTTTTCAAACTAAAAATTTAATTATTACACTTCTAGTAGAAAATTTATCTTCTTTAGATGAAAATTCATACCTCTGGTTCAAAATTTAACTATTTTGTTGAAAATTCGTATTTTTGTATTGCATTTAACTGTTTTTGATTGAAATAAAAATCTTTTTAGGTTGAAATATCAAGTATTACAGATTGCTCTGAGAATTCATATTTTTGGTTGAAAAAGCAATTATCTTAGTATTTATACGGAAAATGTGACTATTCCATTTTTTAATTTTGGACTTTTCTCATTCCATTTCTTCATTGTTTACAAATATCTTCTCTTAGTAATGCTAGACAATTAGAGGTTTTTCTTAAATTTTCAGCTTTTCTTTGACTTTTTAGTTATGCACAAATAATAAATTAACATCAACGAGAATCATATTTTAAATAGTATTTAATTTTTCCGGAATGATGTACTTTCATTCTTGTGCTAATGTTTTAAATATATTAATTTAAACAAAAAGGCTCTCGTAACTACTTTAAGGAAAAGTTACATTCAATATGATCTATATAGAGAATTTGAAGAATATTTCACATATCTGGTGCTATTTCAGAAAAATATAGCCACAAAAAGAAAGACATTGTTTGAAAAATAATTGTGTTTATTGAATGGTATTAAGTATTACCTCACTTTTAGTAAACAGTTGACAAAAAATTGAAAATTTCAGATAAAACTGCAATTTTCTAGCATTATTAAAAGCGACTATTATTAATAATAATATATTGTTCAAACAGTTATGCTTGGTAACTTGCATTAATTATTACTTCACTAAGTAAACAATAGGCTAAAAGTTAAAAATTTTAAAAACCCGCAACTATCTAGCATTACTGTAGGAAAAGATAGTTAATTATTGCCTAGCTCTAAGTAAAAAGTGGACAAAAAAGTTGAATATTTCCGAAAAATCCCCAACTTCTAGCATTGTTCGAAGAGAATATTTAAAAAAATATAATTATACATTATTTATAGAATTATTTTTGTTAACATTAATAATTTGTCACTGTCACGCTCTAACTATTCTAAGATATAATTGCTATAAACATGAATAAATTGTTTAAAATTTATTTAAACATCTAACTATCAGTATGAAGTAATATTTTATGTATCAGAAACAATTTGTACTGCGAAAGAAAGATCGATACAATAATAATTACCGCTAAAAACTTCCAAGACCCAATTTTTCACTTATGAGTTTTTTTGGACTTTATATAAAACAGATTTATGGGGTTGGAATTCAAAAATAATTTATGATTTATATTCTATGGCCAATTGTGAAGAGAAATGATCCTATAAAATAGATTTCAGGGGTTGAAATTCAAAACGTAAATTTTGATTCGTTTTCTATGGCTCATTGTGAAGAGTGCTAAGGGTCAACTCGATACACCTGATATTAACGAATCTAAG
>CAKNXH010064299.1:100512-113742 GCA_932178445.1 Andricus quercusramuli | reverse complement strand
GGGGGTTACATGTACATTCAAAGAAAACACCATTTGGCCCACCATGTACATTCTAATTCATTGCCACGTGGAATCACTACTAATAGAAATTATTAAAAACTAATACAAACTGATATAAATTATATCAATGTATCATAATATCAAGATATGAACTATGGATTATTTGGTAAGAAAGGGCAAGACACGATCTCGTAACGATACAAGTCACGTAACTTACCCCTCATGGGGGTCCAATATTTATGGGAACTAATCCCCAAAGACTGACAAAGGGGGAACTTTATTTGTAGGACTTCGACTTCCGTGTCTGAAAATTCTTTCTCAATTTTAAGAAAAAATATTGTTTTTAGGTTTGAAGGCTTTAAAAATAAAAATGGTTAATTTTATTAACGACTTTTGGCTGTCAAAACACCTTTGTTTATTTGTAATATTCCAACGCTTCAGCCCTCCTTTTATATTCGTTCTAAAATTTTTGAAAATGAACTATAAATTATAAATGTCCTGGAAATTAGAAATGCAACTTTTAAAATAAAAAAATGTTGGTGGACAATTTCAACATTCTTTTCTGTTTTTGAGTTTTTTTCTTCTTAAAAACTTCAAAACAAAGATTAGAAGGTTTACAATGTGAAATAAATTTTTTTAAATGTACTATACAATTTCATAATTAAATACTTTTTTATACATGGTGGCCGCAAAACTTCACTTTCAAAAATCTCTAATTTTCCCTGACAAATTTTTTATTTTTCTTGACCATTACTATTTAAATACAAAAATTCTAATCCCGTAACATTTTTATCATAGAACATAAAATGTGACCAAAAGTGACTGATTTCTAATCCAAAAAGTGACTAATGTGCATTAATAATGACACTAATTTTCTTTTGAATTTAAAAGAATTCGATGAAACTTAAAAGGATTTCATGAGAATTTAAACAAATTCATGATAAATTCAGAAGACTTGAAAACAATTCAAGCTAAATTCGAAAGAATTTAAAAAAAAGTAAAATAAAGAATTTCTATTGATTTAAGTAAAATTTAAGTGAATTTAGAAGAATTTGAGGAAAATTAGAAAAATTCAAGTGCATTCTACAATGTTCCATATTGTTGTCTCACCCTTTCCTTCAAATACTATAATTTTTGTTTTATTTACGTTAATTTTGAGCCCCATGTTCTTTATGCTTGTATTCAGTTTTCTCAACATGCTAACCCACGTACAAAACTTTTCCATGAATATAATAAATAGCCATGAGGACACAATGCATCCTTGTCTAACACCTCGCATAATATCGAACCAGTCAGTCATTGTCAGTTTTCCATTAATCCTTACACTCGCTTTGCTACCAGCAAACATTGTTTTTATTGCTTATAGTAGAAACCATCCATTGATTCCATACTCTTTCAGGACAAATTCGCAGAAAACTTTTTTCCTTACTCTCGAACTTTTTTCCGTAATCTGTCTTAAGCTAAATATTTTATTCCTACATGACTTCTATATCTTTTCTTCTGTGATTGTCATTAACCTATGAATAAGTATTTTTGAGTATATTTTACTCACGCTACTTAATAAGCTGATACCTCTGTAATTATTACAGATGCTTTATCTCCCTTTCCCTATGAGTCCTGTAAAATCGTTCCATATCTTCCAAAATGCTAGGAAATCTTTTACAACCGCATGACATTTTTTGTTAAATCTCTTAAAATTATTCAAATCCTCAGAAATTCCTTGCACATGCCCTGGAATCTTTTAAAATACCCTAAAATATTTCAAATCTTTTAAAATACTTTGAAATACCGTCGCAAATTATCAAAATCTAATAGAAACTCCTTCGAATCCTTTAAATGCCATACAATATTTCAAGCCTTTTAAAATCCCTTCAAATTATTGAAATAAATAAAAAATTAATTGAAATCTTTTTAAATTTCCAAACGTTTTTCGAAGCCTTTGAAATCCTTTGAAATTTATAAAGCACTTGAAAATGCCTTGGAATCTTTAAAAATACCGTAAAATATTTCAAATTCTTTCAAATGTTTTGATATTCTTTGAAATTTTCTAAAGCTCTTGATAATTCCTTGGAATTTATGAAAATATCATAAAATCTTTCGATTCTTAAAAATCTTTTAAAGGTCTTGAAAATTCCTGGAAAGTTTTAAAATACACTAAACTCTTTAAAATCCTGTGAAATATCTTCAAATTTTTAAAATCTACAAAAAATTACTTCAAATGCCTTGGAATCTCTAATAATCATTACAATTTTAAAACTATTTTGGAATCCATTCAAATCATTGAAATCTATTAAAAATTCCATCAATAGCTCTTGAAAATTCCTTGGTATTTTTCAAACACTCCAGAACCTTAAAAATCCTTTGAAATCTGAAGAAAATTCAGAAATAGTCGTAAAATTAAGAGTGGTTAACCCATGGGTTAAATTATTGAAAGAAAAGTGACTAAAGTGATTTGTGACTATAGTAACTTTATCTTAAAAAAGTGTGTAATAAGTGATTTGAAAAGAATGACTAAGAGTGATTGTGTAGGAATTCTGATTATTCATGACAGATAATTAAAGTGCTTCTTACAGAAATTCTCTTTCAACTTTTGTCCTTTTTTTTTAAATCTCTGACTTTTCCCCGATTTCCAGATTTTCCCTTTCCGGTGGCCACTCTATTCTAAAAATATTGAATTTAAATTCAACTTAATCCCGTTTAAATTAAGATTTAATGCTTTATGTAATTTGTATCAAAGCAAAATTTGAAAGCTGATAGCTATACTTTCTTCGATATTCAAACAATTTGTTTTGCCTGCGGTAAAATGTGGTTACAGACCTCAAGAGAAATCCTAACTGTGTCATATTTTATCTGCTAGATTCGATCTGTGCTTAAATAGTACGTACTTATAAACATGCCTTGAGAATTGTAGAAATAATTTATCACAAGATACGAATGTCGATATTATTACAATGTTACAAAACAATAAAACATTCCTATAAAGAGATGTTATAGAAACAAATTTTTTATCATCCACACAATAAAATTGTGGAACTTTTTCCTTCATTGTTAAATAAGTTAAAAATCCTTCAATTTTGAATATTTTGTGCCAAAATCAATCTTGGAACGAGTTTTATTCAAACTTAAACCATTTTCGAGTAATAATAAAATTTCAAAACTAAAAATTACTAGACCTGGACGAGCTGTAACTGGATTAGTCTTACGGAAAATTCCGTGACAGTAGACAGTTGGCTAAAAATAGAATAATTTGGAATTCGAAGAATTCTACAAAATGAAAACGCTTTTAATATTGTAGAATTTAAAATTCAAATCATTTAATTCATTGTCATTTCCGGGTTACCTGTAACATTATATAAAATGGTTACCTATATATTTTGGGATTTAAATCGATTCTACTGAAAGGAAAAAAGAATACGAATGCAAAGCAAGTGATCAAAATTCAACTGTCTGAAAATTGTACACTTTCTTTCTTGAAACGTCTGAAAGTGAAAAATAAAATTTCAAATTAGATACCTTCTGAATAATTTTAAAATCAAGCCTTCAAGCATTCCAAATATGTAGATAAAATATTAAGCCAAAAAGGTGAATATTTTTAGAAAACAGTAGAATGTTTAAACCGAGAAGTTGAATTGTTAACAAAAAATATGACTTTTCTACCATAAAAGATGAATTCAAATAGCTGAATTTTCGATGTAAAAATATTAAATTTCAACTAAGAAGATTTCTTTTCTACCAAGACAAATTTTCAACAGAATACATCAATTTTCAAACATATTCATAACTTATCAACAAAAAGATTAATTTTCTACCCAAGAAGACAACTTTTAAACAAAATAGATCAATTTTCAATTTATAAAGCATACATTTTTAACAAAAAATTGAATAGTTAAAATATTCAGAAAAAAATTAATTTTCAACTAAAAAAATGTTTTTCTACAAAATAATTAAATTCTTAACCATAGGTAAACCTTAAAACAGGACGAGTTATTAACAAAGCAATTAAACCAAGTAGTTGACATTCAAAAAAAGATGAATTTTTAACTACTAACAAAACGAGATGAATTCTGATCTTCAAATATAATAGTTGACATTTCAACTAAAAATAATTATCTTTTAACCAAAAAAATTGTTGGATTATCTTATTGGGTTCTATTAATTCAGTTCGCATTCAAGCAAAAAACGAGAAAAGGAGGAAGCTGTTTAAAAACTAGGGCAAAAGCGAGAATTATTAAAAAAAGGAAGGGAAAAGTTGGGAATATAGAAAAGAGTGACAATGACAACTCTGCATTTTAATATAAAATGGAATAAAACAATTTAAAATTTAAATTTATAAATTTTTCATGTATTATTCTTGACAGTTATTAAAAGTGCTTCTTACGGAAATTATCTACTTTTTGTCATTTTTACGTTCTCATTCATGAGAGCATAATGGAATCGTCCAAATTTTCGATCGTTTCCATACAGGCGAACATATTTTCCATTTTTTTTAATTCCTCTTAATGCGAGCAGTAGACACACCTCTCATGGTTATTTTTAATTTCATACTTACATGCTGTATTTTGGATTTATTTAATTCTTTCTAATCCGTCCACAAAATGCGTGCACTTACATGCTTTCTATTCCTCCGTGTGCAACATAAGTTTGAAAATTTCAATTTTTTGTTGTCATGGTTACTTTTAATTTTATACATACATGCTTTATTTTCGATTATTTTATTTCCTTCTAATTGCAAGTTGGCTACTAAACATCTCCTCTCCTTACCTAAACCCTAACAACGGTTTCAGATGTTTAGCAGTCAAGTTGCAAAAATTTAACCTAAACCAAAAATCCAAATTCAAACCAAAAAAAAAGTAGGCAGGAAATTTCAAAAATTTGATTTCGACTATGCTGGATAGATCGTTTTTTGGCTCCGTATACTTTTTTGTGGTAGTGTAATCCATGCACGTACATTAAAAAATAATTTTAATATAATTTAAATGTGTTCCAAGATAGATTTCATATGAAATCGGTAAAAATATGTTTCTGTTGAACAGATTAATAAAAAAAATGTTCACATAATTTGCCCAAATTCTTTTTTTTTCACCTGTAATTTATAAATGTAATACAATATTTATTCATTTAAAAAATGAATTTATTTCAATTCACAGTTGCGCCTTAAAAGTGACATTATTTTATTCCTTTCTATTCTTTCTTTTACATTTCTCCACTTTTTAATTCCTCCCAATACGCTGCCATTACATTTTTCTGAGTCGATTAAAAGGACTAGCTTTTGCGTCTTCAAAGTGACATTATTCTCTTTCTTTCTATTCTTTCTTTTACATTCCTTCACTCTTTAATTCCTCCCAATACGCTTCCATTACATTTTTCTAAGTCGATTAAAAGGAATAGGTTTTGCTTTTTTTGTCTACTCGATAGTGGAACTTTCGATTGAGGAAAATTCACGTATTAATGAGAATTCAGATTCTGAATTTTTTTGAATTCTTTTCTTCTTACCGGGTTAATGTCTATTTAGTAAATAAAAAAAACATGTATTTTTTTATGAACATCATATCGAAAAATATAACTACTTTTAATATTCTGTTCAATTAATATTGTTCTATCAATATTCTGTTATTTAAAATTCAGTTCTAATTTATAACTGTAGTCCATCAGGGGTTTAAATCTTAGCTTTCGATTTAGGTTAAAATATGCATGATATCTGAAAAAATACAGTCGACATGTACGCATTAAAAATTCCTTTAATTTTTCCTCCTTACATTCAAGTCTGAAATGTTCAGGAACTGTTCGTATAAAATTCAAATTGTTCGTAAAAAAGTACGAAAGTTGTTGATACTTTTGTCATTGAAATAAGATTCAATCCACTCAACTCCCATCATAAGAAACTCTGGTTATTGCTAAACGATATTCCTAGAACTGATGGCCTCAGAATTTGTTGATGCGGGAAGCGCAATAGGCACTGCTCAGTCCAGCGTGACAAACAGCAAGAGAGTCGCACTCTCCGCGCGTTAGTTGCATCAGGTTGCGTCATGCATTCAAATCCAACAGAAATGATTCACCTGTTCAAGTTTAGATTCCTCCGATTTAGGATCCAGGCCATTGCAAGTCATGCCCGAAACCGTTCTTATATCGGGAGTTGAATGTATTTCTTTTTTTTTTTCGTATCCGAAACCTAGCTACAAGTTCGTGACATTCTTACTTCTTGCGGATAGTATTTTCCCATGGGCTGACCAACAAAATTCCCTGACTTTTCCCTGATTTCCAGATTTTCCCTAGCCTGCGGTCACCCTGCTTTTACAGAAATTGTAGCTCAAACAATTAATTTACGCTCGTTTCCGGTTTCCTGTTAAATTGTACGCAATTTTTAACTATATATTTTGGGATTTAAATCGATTACACTCGAAGGAAAATAGAAAATGTGTGCAAAGCAAGTATAACAAATTGAAGCAATGGGATCGTTTCTTTCAATGTTGACGAGTTTATGAGCTTCTTAGAATGCAGAAGCACGCGCATTGGCGGGCGTTGCGTTGCACAAATACACGCACTTGCATTATATCGCGTCATCTTTCAAACGACTGTTAAGGCTATAAATGTCTGAACCGCTCAGGATTATCTTTTCCCCCGTGGTGTGTCTAAAGCCAATGCTCTGCATTTCTACGCGTTCCTTTGAAATCGGTTATGTCAAATGTCCCTCGTTCGTGGTTCTGCAGCCTCCTAAATAATCACACTTCAATGCAGGAAGAACCAAAAGACTCCATTCAGGGTCTCGGCTTTTGCGCTTTAAAGTTCAACTTAAGCCTTAAGGTATATAAAGATACTTTTAATGAAGTCGAAATGTGGATGCTTAATGAATATATCATTCCGACTAAAAGATACCAAAAGGTTTTACAACTAATAAGAGTATTTCGAAAGTAATTCCATCAAAAAGTTATACGTGACCGTGTGGTGAACTATGAGCTTCGATGATGAATCAAGAATAATGAAAGTTATTAAAATATCAGGCTTCACTGTCCGAAATGCTCTCAAGACAACGAAATAAAAGGGGAATCAATTCTTTTTAATCAAATTAGTGTTGGTACCATATTGAATTCAATAGAAAACGCTTTTACAAGTTGAAATATATTGCATTTTCAAAAAACTATAGTTGAATTTTTTATCAACAGATAGTTTATACCAAAAAAGATACATTTTTAACCGAAAGACGAATTTTGTGTAAAACAGCTGAATTTTCAACAAAGAAAGTACATTTTTAACCTCGTTTTTAACCAAAAGAGATTACTTTTTTACCACAAAAAAATGATTCAAACAAAAGCGACAAATTTTTAAGAAAAAAGATTAATTTTTTAACACAATAATTGAATTTTTAACCTACAAAGATACATTTTCAAACAAATAGTCGAATTTTTAAGCTAAAACGGCGAATATTTTTAGAAGACAGTTGAATTTTTAACACAAGAAGTTTATTTTTGACCCAGAAAGATAACTTTACTACCATAAAAGATGAATTTTCAATCCAAAAGGACGAATTTTCAACTAAATAGTTCAATTTTCCACCAAGAAAGATGACGGTAACAAAATAGTTTAATTCTCAACAAAATAATTTAACTTTTTAACCAAATAGTAGACCTTTTAATCTACAATGATAAAATTTCATCCCAAGAGTTGAATTTTCAACTAAAATCACGAATCTTTACCTGAAAAAAATTAATTTTGTACTAAGTAGTTTAATTTTAAACCAAACTAGTTTATCTTTCCATCAAAAAAGGTTAATTTTCAAAGAAACATGTAATAATTTATATTTCAATCAAAACAGATTTTCATTTGAAATCAATGACAGTTAACTTCGATATAAAAGACAAATTTTGAAGAAAATAATTGAATTTTCACTCCACCAAACAGTTGCATTTTTATCTAAAAAGACGAATTTTGAACAAAATACATGACGAGATGAATTTTCAACGAGAAAAAAATCAATTTAAAGGGTGTTGGTTAAGTCCGGCTTCGTATTTGTGTTTTGAGGGGTACGGAACTAACTCAATATACCAGGTGTTTTTTTTTCAACTTGAGACATCGAAATATCTAAAAAAATACGCATCCTATAAAAAAATGTCCGTAATACAAACTTGTTACTTTTGAGGGGGGAGGGGGAATTTTTAATAAGAATGGAATATTTACGTTTTCCGTTAAAAATTCATTCCTAACAAACAAACAAAAACGAATTTTCAACAAAATATTAAAATTTACAATCAAAAATAAATTTTAAACAAAATGATGAATCTTAAAAAAAATTAATTTTCAAGAGAAGAATTCAACATTCAACCAAATAGCTGACTTTTCAATCAAGATGATAATTCTTTCACCAAGAAGATTAACTTACTACCAAAAAAGACGAATTTTCAACAGTACATATATATGAATTTTCAACGGTACATGAATTTGCAACCAAAAAGTTGCATTTTCAACTAAGAAAGCTGAATTTCTAGCGAAATAGTTGAATTAATAACAAAGTAGTTCAACTTTCGATTAATTAGTTGAATTTTTGACCAAAAAGATGAATTTTTAACAAAATAGTTGCATTTTCAACAATCAAATTTTGAAATAAATAGTAGAATTTTCACCAAACGAGATGAATTTCGAAAAAAAAAATGTAATAGACTTTTCAACCGGCAAAAGTCTTGAGATATGAAATTATAATGAAGATTAATTTATCAACGTTTTAGTTAGTAGGCCCTTCTTTAAAATTTCAATTTATTTTAATATCTAATGATAAATATTTAATTTAAGTCATAAGATATATTTTTTGATGTCGAAATAATAATTGGATCGGCTTTTAGAGCCATCATACAAGTAAATTAAGATTTATTTTTGTTTTTATTTACAATATAATTGATAAAACAAGTAACTTTAAGATTATTAAAAGATTTTTTTCCTTCTTACAACCAACTTCACTCAATGAAAAATAACTTTTGGGTTACCGGGTAACAAGGTTAAACGAAAAAAAATTGTTTGTTAAAGTATTATAGTTTTACGTGGGAATCACCTGTTAATCAAGTGTTTAACATACAAGAATAACATGTTTTTATTGATATTTTCTTCATAAGCTCACTTCCAAAATATGGTTTTTCTAATAATAAACGCGTGTTACCGATTGACATCGAATTATCGTACGATCTTTTTCGGGTTTCTAAATTGGTTATTTTGGTTAAATGACACTTTGTGTGGCAGTTAAACTTTCAGGCCATAAAATTAATGGAAAACTGTTTTGTGACCTGATGATATAAAAACTCAGGGACATTTGAAAAGTAATGGTAACTCTGAAACTATAACTGGAAACGAGAAAAAAGCTTTACTTTGTAATCTGCAATTAATACGAATAGCTGGATGAAAGGAGAAGGGACTATTTGTAGCGGAATTTCAGTACAAGTAGCTGGATTTTTTTCGGCACACATAGACAAAGCCTTGCAAATATTCTCAAAGAATATTTAGAAAGTTAGTCAAATCTTTACTATTTTGGAATCTCATTATTATTAAAACTCTAAATTATTTCTCAGATGTGCAATCCAAATTTCTTGAGCTCGTTGGTCCGAATGAAAAATGGCGTTCTCTATTTTGTTTCACGAACATTAAATTAACACTACCAAATATTATTTCAGAATTTTATTTAATCAAGTCATTCCGTTTCGAGATAAGAAGGGGCCGATAAGTAAATACAAGTGTTCAGTCTGAAATTCTAATCATTTTGAGCTTTGCTGTGAATCCAAACAATTTCGAAAGATATTTTTTTTGTCCGACCCCTCTTGGAAACGCGCCATTGCATGCAAGTGAAGCAGGCGTAATATGGCCGCTTCCAGACCAGTGACGTTCGCACATGCGTACTCCGCAGCCGGGCCAATATGAAACTTTACGCCCGCTACACGATACTTTGCGCCCGCTACATAAAACTTTACGCCCGCTACATAAAACTTTACGCCCGCTACACATACACTGCACCATGTAAGTGAGAATATGGAGGAAAATATCTTTATCTTTAAAAAAATTGTATCGCTGGACCCCAGAATCTCCCTTCTGCCAAGTACGCTATTTCTTCTTTTCACTTATAATCTGAAATTGTCACACAAAACATCCTCTGTCGGCTTCTAATGATTATTCTCAAGAGTAGGACAAAAAGTATGGTGTGTATCAAGGGCGTATGTCTATTTTGCCTTCTTTACGCCATGGATACATACTGTACTATTTCTTGATAACTAAATATAAGAATGTAAAATCTTATTCAACATTTAATACATAAGCCGATTTGGATGTTGAATAAAACATATGTTTATATATGTGAATCCTAAATATTGAAGGCATGTTTTCCTCTCCCATCTGCGATTTCCTTAAGAGCACCCTTAAACTCGAATGGATTATGGATTATTATTAGCGATAAAAACTCATTCTCAACGCAGTTAAGGAGTAGATGGAATACTCTGAAATAATATGTTCTGCTATAGCAGAACTATGTGTCTGCAATTGTTTACAGGTTGTACTATGGACGCTTGCATCAGGTTTCTGTGCGGGAAATTTAAAGGAGAGAGAAGGAGGGGGAGGCAGAAAAGAGAGATGGACGGATGCTAGTAAAAGTGGACAGATAGATTAAGATAAAATGTAGATAAATAGATAAAGAGAGAGACAGAGTGAAGGGCTCGCTCTACGCCCGGAAATTCGAACGAATCGAGAGCACAATAGACTTTAAACAGGAAACGACGGATAGGATCTTCGGAGTGGATTCCAAAGATAATAAGAACCTTCCTACGATCCAACTTGAAATTGCAATTCGCATCCTTCTTACTCCAGAATCCGTTCTCCCAAAGTTTCTTACAATTCACATCTCGAAAAAGTAAATTAACTAAATTAAAAATTGATTGATAACTCGATAAATAACTTTGTGTTCTTTTCATATTTGATTAGGAATTGGTTTGAAAAATGATGACAAAGTTTAATTTTATGAAATTAAAATATGATTAAACTCTACTTAACGAAAGAAATCGATCGCAGACTTCACAACCGAAAATGCTCTTAAAATTGGAGAAATAGGGTGATTTTTCATGAAAATAGGGAAATAAATTTCTTCTACAAAAAATTATCGCAAGCACCATAATCACTGAATTCAATACGAAACGAATTTTGAACAAAATAATTAATTTTTCAACCGAAGAAATGAATTTTCAACTGAAATTATTAATCGTCATCCAAAAAATGAATTTTTAACAACGTACATCAACTTTCAATCAAGTATTGCTGAAATTTCGAGGAAAAAGATTAATTTTCTACTAAAAAAGATGAATTTCTAACAAAATACATGAATTTTCAACCAAATAATTGATTTTGAACTAAAAAAATCAACTTTCAACTTCAGTCAAATACTTCAATTTTCAGTTGAAAAAATTACGGTAAAACAAAAAAAAACGGATTTTAAAGAAATTAGTTAATTTTTTAATTTAAAAATTAATGTTTAATTTAAATGATTCTTCATCCAAGAAAAATGTATTTTCTTCCACAAGTGATAAATTTTCGACAAAAGAGTTGAGTTTTCAAGCTAAAAAGTCGAATATTTTAGAAAACAGTGTTTTTAAACCAAACAAGACAAATTTTTAAACACATAGTTGAATTTTCAATTAAAAAATATCAATTTTGAACCAAAAGTTGAACAGTTTAATTTCCAGATTAAAAAAATAATTTTTCAACCAAAGAGCTGACTTTTCAACTGAAATGATGAATCTTTAACCAAGAAAATTAATTTTTCATGAAGTAGTTAAGCTGTCAAATATAGCTGTATTATCAACTGAAAAAGATAAGTTTTTAGCTAAAAGTGGAATAGTTAAAGTTTCACTTAAAAAGATTAATTTTGAACAAAAAACAAAAAGGATTTTCAACAAAATATTTATTTTTATAACCAAAAAGCTGAATTTCCAACTGCAATGATGAACCTTTAACAAAGAAAAAAAAAAAAAAAAAAAAAAATAGTTTCAAGTAAAGTAGTTCGAACTTCAATCAAGTATAGTTAAATTATCAACAAAGATCAATTTTTTACAAAAGAATACGACTTTTCAACAAAATACATTAAATTTCAATAAAAAATGGAATAGTGAAATTTTCAGTTAAAAAAATTAATATTCAACCAAAAAAGACAAATTTTAAACATAATATATTATGTTAAAAATTTACAATTTTTGTTGCTGTAATTCTTGGCAAAATTGTTTATTTTGCAACCAGGGAGTGTCTACACGTCCCGAAGAAATCCGGAAATTCATACCAAAATTTCATTAAGAATAGCCTCAGCCGAATAGTCATAATAAAAAAAAAAAACCAACCAAACCGTTCCATTTACAAACGAATAGTTAAACTTCCAAAAAAAGAGACAAATTTTCTACAAAATATTTGAATTCTCAAATTACAAGGATCAATTTTCAACCAAATGATCGGATTTTCAAATAAGAATGATTAAACTTTAACCAAACACCCTTGCATTTTTAACCAAATTTTCGATTTTTTAAATTAAAAAAAAGTGTTTTTTTTAGAAGGCAGCTGAATTTTCAACAACAAAGTTATTTTAAAAAAAAAAAAAAAAGAACTTTCAAATAAAAAAATACTTCAATGAAAAAACATAAATCTGAAGTTGAATTTTCGACCAAAAAGGTGACTTTTTAACCAATTATTTCAATTTTTAACAAAAAGAGATCAATTCTGAACTAAGAATATAATAGTAGACTTTTTAACAAGAAAATTAAGTTTCATAAAAAATAGTTGCATTTTTTAATGGGTTCTGTAATTCATTTTTCATTCAAGCGAAGAAACGAGAAAAAAGGGAAGTTTCTGGAGAACAAGGGAAAGAAGAGGAATTCTTTAAAAAAGGGAAAAAGAGGGGAATAGGTCAATAGGGGGAAGAGTGTGAACTCTGCAATCATTTTAATCTGGGATAAGTGATATGGAGTTCATGATAAACTAATATGGATTTCGATTTCATTATTGCTCTCTTTATTATGATTATCGTTAACATGGTAGACTGCGAAAGGTTTACAGATTAGTTTTGGGCAACGAAAAATTCAATTGAATGTCAATTGAACAATTACACAGCCACACAAAAAAATAGTATATTGCGTGACGAGGGTCGAAAGGCAACGATTTCACGAGTGTGAAGTTAGCTGCCCGAGCGAAGCGAGGGCTGATATCACACGAGTGAAAGCGTTGCCTCGG
>CAKNXH010064299.1:43820-84574 GCA_932178445.1 Andricus quercusramuli | reverse complement strand
GGGGTGTCCCCATAAAAATTCGAAAAAAAAATTTTTGGACCACCCTAATGTGCACTGTGCAGATGGAGTGTGGACTCTACGTCTACGCCGTCTACGGGTTAATTTAGCTAAAATCCATCATTCAAAAAATAAAATATCAACGTCATTGAAGAATAAAAAGGTTCACTTCCTGCAAAGAAACTCCACACAATAGATTTAAATATTGGTTCCCAATTTCATCACAAAAATAATTGAGTGTATATTTGAATTTTTCAAACGCGAAACAGATTTTCAGACACCACATTCACAGTACTCAAATTCAGAAAGTTTTCTTTAATGCAGAATGTTAAATATTTTTTTCCTAAAGCATCACAATTTTTCTGCAAAACAAGAGGTTCCTTTTTTATTTTTCTATTTTCCATTTTATTCTAGACCGTTTCACTTCGAGTAGAATTTTCTCGAGAGGATACAGAACACGTCCCTCGGTTCACGAGGATAACGACCAGGCAGATGGCCGTTCCCCAAAAGCGATGAAGTACCAGCGAAGGATCCCCACGATAAATACATAAGCGCGACACGGAACCACTCGCATAAATAAATGTGGCCACCAGATGGGCCAGATTTTTCCTTGCCTCTCCTATTCTCCTTTTCTTCAGAGACAGCGAGAAGGCAATCCATCAGTTCAAGAAAAGAGAAGAATGAAGAAAAAAGGAAAAAAAAGATGAACAAGATTCCCCCAATCATTTTGCTTGTTTACTATCTGTCTTTCACTATTTGCTAAAATTCAATTCTTCTCCACTTTTTGTGAGTCTCTAGCTTCTAGCTATAGTCACTTTTGATAGGAACAATTTTTTACCACAATTATTTTGAGATATGTTTTTTTTTTATCCACACAATTTAATGGTGCTAGAACAAAAATTAAAAAATACCAATTCCGGACGAAACCCAATTTAAAAACGTACATTTTACTATTAAAGAAAATCATTGGATTTAAGAGCATTGAAACCAGAACCCACGTTAAAATTGAATTGCCTCATTTTACACCATAAATACTAGAACTACATATGCTTTGGATAATTAGGGCCTATTCCTGTTTTGAATCAAATCTGTATTTGTAGTGCAAAATAGCTAATTTCAATAGCTTTTGTGTAAAACGCTTTTTTATGTTCGGGTTAGATTAAAAAAAACTATTGAAATTAGCCAATTTTTTACTGCATATACAGATTTGATAAAAAACAGGAATAAGCTCTAATTATGTAAGAGCTATAATTTTAGTATTTATGGAACTTTATGCGAACTATAATCATTTTTATTTTAAAATACTAATTTACGGTGTAAAATGCTAAACGTAACCAAGAATTGTTGAAAAATTATTGACCTTTAAACATAAATAGTTGAAAAATGGTTAATCTTGGATATCTAATGAATTTTTATTAAAAGTACCCATTTCCGGCGTGAAACGGGAACATAACCTAAAATTGTTGCAAATTAGGCATTTTCACTTCGTTGAGTGCTGAGGGGGAAACAACGGACCAAATGCATGGGACAAAACTTTATTTTTGTAATATCTTCATAATGAATAATAATTATCATCATTTTATTATTTCGTTGAATAGTTCTTAAAAAATAAAAACTTTTTTTCAAATACACTTATATACAAAAAAATGGACCGAATCCCATGCATTTGGTCCATTGTTTTCCCCTCAGCACTCAACGAAGTGAAGTTAGCTGGTGGTTGAAGTGAAAATACCTATTTGGGACTCTTAACCATGATTTTTGTATATAAATGTTAATTTCCAGTGAAAAATATAACAAAACCTTACCAGTTTTAAATTTTAAGTCTTTTTCGAAACTTTCTCATTTTATATTATAAGCATTTTGAAAAAATACTTATTTCCAGCGAAAAGCACTAACATAAAACATGTATAATATTTTTAATAATTTATCAGACAGTCAAAAATGTTTAAACATTTAAATTTCAGATATAAAACTTCAAGTAATAAAAAGCCAATCAGGTTTTGAACAACAATGATTGCAAAATTTTTGAGACATAAGCACTTGTTTTAGACCGGAAGATACAAAAAATTATTTACCCTGGGGTTGGCAAGGAACACGCCTAATTATATTGTCAGGAGGGAGACGGGGAGAACGAGTGTAGGAATTCTAGCAGGGAGCCGGGCGTGTAAATATGAGGAGAAATTTTTGGAAGAGGGGGGAAGTAGGCTGGTTAGGGAGTGTTGGTGGGAGAAGGAGAACAGGGGAGGGGGTGGGAAGATGGAGGCGGAGAGGGAACGGTATTTTAGAATGAATGGATTGCAGATGGATGAAGTGAGAAGGATGCACGAGGAAGGAAGGAAGGTTTATGAATTGGTTAAGCAAAACAGCATGGAGAGAGAGAAGACAGAAGGGGAAGAGAGAATAAGAGAGTCAAGATTTAACGGGAACTATGTGTGGATTATGCCAAGGGCAAGAGCGCAATATTTGTGTGTGAAAGGAGAGAAAGGAAGTCAGGAACTTATAGCGAGGATGAGGTGTGGTTGTATGGAGGGTTTCAATAGGTTTTGGCTCTCTCGAGAGAAGAGGATGTGTGAACTGTGCGGAAAGGGGGATGCAAGAGTGGAGCACTGGCTGGAGGAGTGCGGGGAGGTGGAAAGAAGTGAGATAAGCATGGAGGCATTGTTGCATGAAAAGGGGGAAAAAAGGGCAGTAGCATGGGTGAAGGGAGTGGTGGGTAAGATGGAGATGAAGAGAAAGAAGGAGGAAGAGGAGTGGAGAAGGAAAGATTGTAAATAGGAGAGAAAGTAGATATAAGTAAGATGTTAATATTGTAAATAGTAGATAAGTAATAGGTATTAGCTGCGAAAACAGAGGTTGGCAAGCGAGGCAATGCGAAAAAGTAGGGACATGCGAGGCGAGGCGAAGCGAGGAAGGCAAGGCGATACGAGCGTGCGGCTTAGAGATAAGGAATGGATGGATGTTAGTTCTTAAGGGTTAGTTTTAAGGAAATTCTGTAAAAAATGGATGTGTAAGCAAGTCAATTTTTTAAGGCTAGCAGGCTGAAAAATAAACGTTTATCTATCTACAAAAAATTATTTATAAATTAACTGTTATGAGAACAAAAGTATCTCAATTTTGTGAGTACGTTTTTTGCCCAAATCTTCCACAATTTGCTTTTGTTTCTTTTGATCGTGAATAAATAAATCTAGTTATGTTCCATGTGCTAATAAGTAGATAATAATTTAACATTGCCATGAGCTTTAATAACTTTATTTACTTTGAAAAGATTGGAAAACTTATAATTCTTTTTTGTTTGTAAAGTTACCCTCCCAAGCATTTCCTTTTACTTCACTTTATGGGTGACCAACTTAGCCCCACATTGTGAGATAAAACAGCTTATGCTTCAAGGGATGGTAAATAGCTCTTTGTGAATTACGTTCATGTTTGTGCTTTATATGATAGATGTTCAGATAGAAATGATCAGGACCGGCGAAACGTGTTGAGCCCAGGTGGGTAGTTTTTCTGGCCGCGGGATTGAGCAGGAGGAGGGGAATATCTTTGTTATTGTTTTGCTTTTGTTCGAATTTTCAGGTGGGTAGTTACCCACCTTCAGAAATTTCAAGTGGATATAGTTCTACCCACCGTACATAAAGCTTACGTGGCCTTGGAGACGATACATTTGAAGCATCTATACCTAATTATTTAAATTTCTTCTTGGACTTTATCTTGATATAGTTATTAATTATTAAGTGTATTCTTAAAACCTAAAAAATTAAAGTGAAGTTTTTTCAAAATGTGGGATTAGAATGCAGAAAAAATTGCTGTTCAAATTCAAAGCGTTAAAAAAATGGTATTTGAAGTACTTAGGAATGGTAAAATATCAAATTAGAAGTCTTCAATATTGTACAATTTCAAAACAGAAATATTTGAAGTGCAATTAATGTTTACAACATATAATTAAAAGTGGTTTAAATAATATAGAGTTCTCCTCAGCACGTTAATTGCTTTTTTACCTGCCTCGCTTTTATAATTTATTTTCTCATAAAATTCGAAAGCTTCACAAATATTACAAACTGCTGCAGAGAATTACATATTGATTTATGAATTTATATTCACAGTGCTATAGAATTTAAATTCTGCCCCTGTATTCTAATGATGAACGAACATTACTAAATTCACAGCATTTTAAATGAAAAAATAAAACATATTTAAAGTTTACCAATTTGTAATTCTAAATTTTATTTATTTATTTAAATAAAATTTAATTCAAGCCCATATAGGGATTTGAAGTTTGTACATTACGTGTAAATGTCGGAAATGTTGGAAATTACGGAAAATCAAAGTTAAATTATCAACGCTTTTTGGATTCATAATGTTTCTGAGCCTTTTTGTTCAAAAATAGAATTTTTGCACAGATTGACTTGGTGATATTGTGTTTCTAAAATGTTTCTTACAATCAACGGTTTTGGGAGCAAGTTTAAAATCGGTTTTAGATTTTTAATGTTAACTCACCTTATTTGAACTCGAGTCGAGATGTGCAAATTAAGTATTCTGTAATTTCGGAAATTGGACATCCCCAAACCTACAAAATAGATGCCTCAAGTTTAAATCAAGGCTTTGAAAATTTAACCCATTTGTGCTAAAAATTACACTTTTAAATTGAAGTCGTAATAATTTCCAACAAGGACAATTTATTTACAATAATTCCTTCATAAGTGTGAGTTCATTTTTTAAATTGTTGAATGACGCAAAGTACTTCCGTATGACTACAATATAAAACTAGTTTTACAACCATGCTAATTTTAAATAACAAATATATTCATAATGGAAAATATTATTCTTGCAAACTTCGCCTGCTACTTAAGAAAGAAATAGATTTTTCTTTATTTATAAAAGATTAAAGAAACAATATTATGAATATAAATATTATTATAATTTAATTACTTAAGCAATTACATGAGCCAATCTATTACAGAAATTGCATTTTATGAAGGACTTTTAAAAACACTCGAGAATTTCATCAGTTTACTCTGGCTGGATTATGAAATATCCGGAGAAAAGCGAAGGGAGGTAAAAAAATACGAGATCGTTTTTTAATGGGGCGAAGAACTTAATCGAAGATTAATGCAAGCTACTATAAATGCTATTTCCACTCAGAGCCTAAAGCTACGTACTTTTCCACAAGGAACGCGGAAAATGTTTACCGAGGAAGCCACGATCATAAAGGGCACGTGAAATATTTCCTAAAGCCCCAGGCACTCTTGCATAGTTTTGTGCTAACTCACAGGTGAAAAAAGGCTTTATTTCTCTCTTTTCCTTCTTTCTACCCCCAAACCTTCAATACATTTCAAGTAATTTACTTTTATGTAAAATATTATAAATATGTCATTCCTGTTTTTTTTTAAATTATATTTTCCAATCAAACTCATTGCTTTTTTATATACATTTTGAAAAAAAATAATATTCAAGAACTCCAGGGTAAAATATATAACGTAAATAAAATGATTGAAAAAGTGATTTCATACTTCACAGTCGAAAAACCTCTCTAAACTGGAGAAATAGGGTGCTTTAAAATAAAATAGGGGAATAATTGAAGAATAAATTCTTTTAAACAACATTAATCCTAGGTACCATATTCCTTAGATTTCAAGTCGGAATATATTCCATTTTCAACAAAACAGTGAAATTTCAACCAAAAAAGTTGAATTTTCTACAAAAGAGTTGAGTTTTCAAGCTAAGAAGTCAAATGTTTACAAAAAAATTGACTTTTAATGCCGAAAATATGAATTTCCGATAAAAGATTTTATTTTCAGCCAAAACATTATTTTTAACCAAACAGTTGGATTTATAATCTAATAGTTCAATTTACAAGCCAAAAAGGTGAATCTTTTTGAAGACAGGTGCATTTTCAATCCAGAAAGATGAATTTTCAACCAAAAAAGTTACTTTTCTACCAAAAGATGAATTTTCAATCCAAAGGATGCATTTTCTATCAAAAAAACTAATGTTCAACAAAACAATTGAATTCTCGACTAAAAAAGATGAGTATTCAACAAGATAGTGGAATTTTCGACAAAATAATTAAATTTTCCACCAAACAATAGAATTTTTTATTCAAAAGAGATGGATTCTGGACCAAAAATATAATGTATTACATTTTTCTATTAAAAAGAATCAACCTTCAACCATATAAGATGTATTACCTAACAAAAAAGATTCATTTATACAAAAATATATATTTTGTATCGAAAACGACGGATTTTCATCCAAAAAGACGAATGTTCAATTAAACAGTTGAATTTTCAATCTATGAAGATGAATTTTCAACCAAAAAAATATGAATTTCCAACAAAAGAGTTGAGTTTTCGAGATAAGAAGTCGAATGCTTTAGAAAAAATTTGACTTTTAAACAGGGAGAGACTTTTTGCTGGAAAAATTACTAAACTATTTAGGTTGCAATGGAAGGACAAAGGCGATAATTTGTGTATTTTAATACAGTGATAGTGAGTTATATTATTTTAATATGACTATTTCCTACTTAGAATAGCAGGTATCATTATTTTCCGTAGTAAAATCTGAGGTCGGAAAAATTGGTAGAGGAATTATTTAGCTATACTTCGAAAAATATACTTTCTATTTCAATGAATCATTGTACGTATGCTACGGTGCCCCAAAACACATGTGATTTTGTATTTTGCAAACGCTACCACATTTTCTTCCTTCTGTTGAAAAAATACTGCCATGAATTTTTTCTTATTTTTAAAAATACTTTTTAAGGTTCCGCTAGGTCTTTTAAGGTCTGAAAATTAATTTTCTTAGTTTTTAATTTTTTAAATACAAATTTGAGGCTAACAAACTCTTTCACCATTAAAAAATATTTGCTATTTATTGAGCAATAATTTTTAATATTTTGCGCAGAAATGGATATTTTTTCGGAAATAATATGCACAGGACGTCTAATGTATCAATAGAATTACTATTATTACTATTATCTTTTAATCTTGTTGCAATTACATTTCCAATGATGTTTTCTGAAGAAAATTTGCTATGCATTCATATTTGTTAATTTTATAAACAAATTATATAAATAAATTCACATATAAGGCGATTTTAAACGAAAAGGAATCTTTTTTTCTTTTGACATTGCTGAAATTATATTGCTAATTATGTTTTTGAAAGAATTTTGCTATGCATTAATAATTGTTCATTTTATAAACAAATTATATAAACAAATGCATATTTTAGGCGTTTTAAGCGAAAAGGAATCGTTTTTCCTTGTATTATTTTTTAAATTACATATCATCAATACGTTTAAAATTTGACTATTCTAGTTGCAAATTTTAATATCACGATTTTAATTTAGACCTTGTATATTTTGAATGTTTTAAAATTTTCAAAACCATAAATGTACTGCCTTGAAAATGGGCTTCGTTATTAGACGCAGAATTATAGTCACATTATATATATTTTAGTTTGAGTATGTAAAATATTGCCAGTTAGAATGTGCGAAAATCATAACCATATTAAATAAACAGTGAATATATTAATCAGGAATAATGAATTGCCTAGCATTTACTTCATTTACACGATGAAGCACCAATTCTCATAATTCGATATACCAGAATGGGAAATCGCCTTGCTGCCGTCCCGGAATCTCGTGTTCAATTCCTGCCGATGCGACTATGATTGCCCGGTTATTTTTCTGATTCACCTTACAATATAACATCATTTCTAATAAGAATATGTATTTATATCATTTCTAATGTGTACGCAGTTTAGATAAATTATATAATGACTGAGTTGTGATTAAGCTAGTTTAAAAGTGTTTGTGATTGTGCCTTATCTGAAGGCAATCTAAAAGGATGAATGTTACATCCAAAAAGACGAATGTTCAACAAAACAGTTGAGTATTTTACCAAAACAGCTGACTTTTTAAGAAAATAGTTAAATTTTCAATCCAAAAGAATGAATTTTCTACCCAAAAAGACGAATTTTCAACAATACAGTTGAATTTCTTAACAAAAAGATGACTTGTTAAGAAAACAATTGAATTGTCAACAAAATAATTAAATTTTTCATCAAATACTTGAATTTTCAACCAAAAGAGATTAACTTTGAACCGAAAAAGATGAATTTTCAAGCAACAAAAAATGACACTTCTACCAATAGATGAATTTCCTATCCAAAAAGACGAACGTCCAACAAAATACTTTATTTTTTTACAAAAGAGATGATTTTTTAACAAAATACTTGATTTTTTGACCAAATAGTAGTTTTTATTCAAAAGAGATGAAGTATGAAATGAAATATGAAAATATAGATTTTGAAACCTTCGATGGGAACATTTTTTTTTAAGAGCGGTTTTAAAACAAATTTTCGGCTTTTTCCCGATGCTAAAAATTCCCTCTGTCACTCTGAATGAATAATAGAAGATCGCAAGACAAAAAGAAGGGATTATTGAAAAAAAAGTGCAAAAAGTTTTTGTTCAAATGTTTGTTGTATTACAATAGTAAATGAATTTTTCCAAAATGAGTCATTTCTTTGAATAAAAATTTATTTCTCAAAGGTATTATAAAAGAAAGAAATTTTATTCTTAATATTTTAATTTCAAACAACAAAATATATGCTTTTTGACATTTAAAAATGATTTAAAGATATATTAAGATCTTTTTTACGAGAAAGCAATCACCTTCAAAGCTTTTCCGGCGGATATGTATTGAGGCATTAGATTGGCGCACATGTCACTGAATTGTTTGAATCGCATTGCTGAAGGTATTGCAATGCATCATTGCATTCCAATGACGCGTTTGGTCATGTCTCTCTGTTGCGAATGGCAGTCACGAGGCAGGATTCTGTTTCTGCCCAATTTCACTAAATATTATGTTTGCAATTTCAGAATAATTCTCATACCGGGTTCAAATTACTCAGAATCGTATTATACCTACAGATTATACTAATACCTAACATTGTAATATGTATAACTATACGGATGTGCAGAATTAATATTCAGAATCACTATGTATAATTACTAATTATAAATTAATTCCAGGTGTTCTTAATCTTTTTCATCGGAGATTAAAGATACAAATGTTCTTCAACCTAAACTTTAAATAAATAAAAATGGTGACTGAACTTATTTTTAAATTTTAAGCATTTAGAAATTGATGAGTCGAGAAAGTCAAATTGAATTGAAATGATCAAGAATCTGAAAATGAAAACTGTCGAAATAGGTATTCAAAGTAATGAAGTTAACGTTTTGGAATTTAAATGAATCAAAATTTGAAGGGAAAGAAAATTTATAATACAAAATAAAATTTTCGAATATTTATTTATTTTTTAAGTTTATTTGTTTTCAAGCTTATATAATTTCCTAATATTCTTGAGAAAATTCAAAAAGATTTCAGATATGTCAAATCAAAATTTTAACAAAAAAATTAACTTTCAAGCAAATAGTTGAATTTTAAATGAAGACCAGTAGAACTAAAAAAAAACGTATTTTCAACAAAATAGTTAAAGCCTGAACCAAAAAATTTAATTTTCAACGAAAAATATAATTATTGATATTTCAATCAAAAAAAGATTTTAATCTTAATTCAAAAACAGTTGAATCCTAAACCAAAAAATATAAAAGTTTCAACCAAAAAGTAGCATTTTTAACAAAAAAGAGGAAATTTTCAATAAAAGAAATGGGTTTTGAAAAAATCTTTCAAACCGATTCGAATTATTCCTAAAATTTTTTAAAATATTTCGAAATTAAAACAATTTTCATAAAATCTTCCAGATTTTTTTCGAAAATTTTATAAATTCTGTGTAACGTTTTTAAATTTGTTCGAAAAATTAATTTTTTAATTAAAATTATCGTAGAATTTTGTTTACAATCTTGAAAATTTTCAAAATTTTCAATTTTTTTTTTAAATTCTGCGAAAGAAAAAAAACTGTCCTAAAATCCTACAGATTATTTTGCGACATATTTTGAAACCTTCCAAACTTCAAATTAATCTTTTCAAATATAACATCAATTATTTTTAGTTTTCCCAAAAAATACACTTCGGTTTTTGGCATGACAATAATTGGACGAAGGTGCCAAGAATTGATACTAGCTCTTACCCTATTATCAAATTATTTACAATAAAAATGTTTTCTTTTATTCAGAAATAAAGTTCATCATGAAATAAAATTACTCATTTTCAAATTTTGATTTACAAAATTAATGGCGCAGAAAATGTTTAATCTTTATCAATAGATAAACACACTGAAAAAAGTCAATATAAGCGTCATATTCAGACAGTGTCACAACCAATCAGATTTTCGAAAAGGCCATGGGTAAGGGTGCAGAAATTTCGGTACGAATAGCCGGATTTGTACCGCTACAAATAGAGCTGGGAAAGGGGCTATTTATACCGAAATTTCGATGCAAATAGCCACTTCCTTTCGACAACAATGCATGCGAGATTTCGTGACTACAACTTTTTAAGAAAAGGATAAATTTTTACAATAAACCATCAAAGAAAGCACAGAAAATTAAAAAAATACCCAAAATTCTAATTTTAAAGTCTTGGAATTTGAAAGCGTCACAGAACAAAAGGCTTTCTAATTTGAAAAAATCAAAATACTATATAAAAATTGTGAACTGAAAAATTAAAAAGTTTTCAAAATTATTAAAACTTTACAATTTGAAACCGTCTAAATATTATATCCATTACTTTCAAGGTCTTCGAATTTAAAATCCTGTAATTTTATTTAACATACTTTTCAAATTTAAAAATTGAAAATATCGGAAAACTGAATTGAAGCTTTAAAAATTAAAGCCTTTGAAGCCTTAAAATAATTAATCCTGTAAAACGACAAGGTCTGTAACAAATAATAATTTATATAAATATGAAAAGTACAGTATCGAACACACGAGCTTTCTATAGAGTATTCAAGTATGTTGGCAGCGCCATCAGTCGGCGAAATTTTTGAACGAAGGGGTGAGTCGTTGTGCCGTGTTGTGCAATTACCATGGAGAACAATGTAAATATTGTAGGGGTTTCAGCCCAAAAAACCGGTTCAAGAAGAATTTGTTGTTTAATATTGAGATATTAATATTTGATATTGAGAATTTAATAGACTGTTCATTTAAGAAATCTAATTTCAAGCCAAATATTTAAAAGTAAATAATTTGAAACTGAATGGTTCTAAATAGAAAGCCTTGAATCGTGAAAGTTTCAAATAGCTTTTAAACTTTGAATGTGACGATTTTAATTGTTCTATTTAAAAAAATGATTAATTTGTAATTGACATTGTTGAATTTTGATGTATTAATAACAACTGAACTCTTATCATTTGTAGAACAATTCGAGTATAATTTTTAGAGATATTTAGAGGTTTTAACAAGATTCAAAATTAATTTAAAAATTGAAATGTTTTCAAATAACTTAAACGCAGTGTGTGTTCCGACAAAATCTGACTATTCGTACTGAATTTTCGGTGCAAATAGCCATGGCCTAGTTCAATACAAAATGCAGAGTTTTGCAGATTTCGAACAAAAAATTTGAAAGTTTTTTAAGAATTGTGAAAGGCTTCAAGAGAATGAAAACATTTTCTTAAGATTGCTATGAAAAATAAAAATTATTTTTTATTTTCAAAGATTATTTTAAGAGCTATAATTTTGCATTATTTTCTAACAATTTTAGGAGAAATTCTAATCATTCTAAAAGATAGCCGTGGCTACGTGTATCGAAATTTCGGCACAAGTAGCCAGATTTTTTTTTCGGTACAAATAAGGGGAGCTAGAAAAGAGGCTATTTGTACCGTAATTTCGATACCTATAGCTGGATTTTTCGGTACGCGTAGATACTTTCTTACACCATTTAGAAGTTATGAAAAAATTTCTAGCAACATGCAGATTTTTCAAGATTTTGGAAGAAATTTTAAAGCTTTTTAAGGTATTCTAAACTCTTTAAAATATGATAATAATTTAACTTCTCATTTTAAAAATGTTCGCTTTACAAAAATTTAATCGTTCAAGTTTCAGTGTTTCTAGTTTAAAATTGGTAAAACTTTAGGTTAAAAAAAGTAAAATCAAATTTAAAAACTTAATTAAAATGTAACTTAATTTAAAAACATAAAACTTTAACTTTAGTTTTTTTTTAAAACTATAAATCTCATAATATTAAAATTCATTAATTGATTCTTTAATTTGGAGCATTGAAATAGATAACATGGATTTTTATGTTTGGAACTGAATCTGAATCTTTGAACACTACAATTGATAATAGTTAAAAATTCTAAATTTTTTAGTTTATAAATGCAGTCAATTTAAAATTGTTCAATTTAAAAGTGTTAGTATAATACTATTCATTTTTATACGTGTAAGTTATTGAGCATTTGAATACAACATTTTTTAACTAAAAACTGTTAAACTTCAATTTTACAAGTTTAAAATTTAAGAGTTCCACTTTGTGGGCTTAAATTTGCAGTTCATTTTTCATCCATTCAAATGGGAAAATAGTTTTAGAATTCGAACTTTTTAATTTCATTGATCGTGAAAAATGTTTGTGAACCGGGGAAAAAACGGGAATTTTCTTCTGCAATTAAAAAGACTACCCTGTTATTACAATTGAACAAATATAATCATTTTCATACTTAAGATAGAGAGATAGGCAATTTCGATGCCCACGTAGAGTGACGAAATCCTAATTTAATTTCTCTTGCTAAAATGATTCAATTTTTTAGGTTAAGTATAATTGTGAATATATAATTTTACTGACCTCGATCGTAACATTATAAAAATTATTCCTGTTTTTCGAACTTTCCGCTCCTGGAGTTTCTTGCAAAACAACTCCACAAATACTGCGAAAACTGCCGTCGATTTGCTCGACCACTTTGCTAACATGAGAACTTTTTACCAATCCTATACCTTTCGAAATACTTTCTTTCCAAAAAATTTCAATTTTTACTGCTTGGAAGCCACTTTGAATTATAATTACCATGTTTTATTATGTATTTTATCTATTATTTCTTCTTTATTTATCGCGTGTTTACATACAGCTGTACATAGGCTTTGAGTTTAACTCACCCGCTCGTTTGAAAAAAAATCCATCAGGCGGCGCCACGTGCGCCCCGCCAGAGATACTTGGGAGCTCTATACCAATAGTGTTGTTAATTCTGATAAATGCACACACTTTTAGCCCCTCCAACAATCCCACTTAAGTAGAAAATTGCCCCAGGTACTTAGGCGATTGCAATAAGTATGTTATCATTGAATTATAATAGTTCCCGGAGCAACGAGTCGCAGTTTAACGAGACTCGCCAGCGAAAGTACTATTTATTTTAAGACCTAACTTTAGTGTTTAAAAAAATATTTATTCCCTTTTTATTCAGTAAGTTGATTCTGAGATAAAAAAGAAAAAAACCTTATGTCATTTGTCTTCCATTCTAGGCTTACTTAAAACAAATCATTGGCCTTATATTGCACCGTTAGTCACCTCATTGACTATCCTAATATCTAAAGTGCACTACGACGTACCGTAATTACCTGCCGAAAGGAATAGTGGAACTTCCCTCATAAAGCGAGGCGTTCATAAATGTTTAATTAGGTTTAATTAGGTCACAAGCCCGAAGTCGAGGAAGATCGAAATTTATAATTTATCTTCCTTTACCAACCTGAATTATAGAAAAGTCCCTTTAAAATTGAAGAAAAGCTCGTAATTCAAATATGATCAATCCCGAATTTAATTAAATGTTGTGAATTATTGAGGAGTAGGTTATAGATTGGCAGCTCTTTTTAATCCAATTCTGCTTGATAAGAAGTTGCCTTTCAATGAAATTTTTGACTTTAGGACCTTTATGTAATACTTGATTTGATGTTTACCAATCCAAAGCCTTTTAAATTTGAAAAAAATGTTATACCGTTGAATTTGGATGATTTTAAATTCGAATTGATTTGGAATACAACATTATAATATAGATTTTAAAATAAATATTTTTGACGGTGACATTTGATTAGACGTGTTGACCAATTTTAGTGAAAATTTGAGGTAAATGCAACTCGACAATAATTATAGTCTCCCACCTATAATAATATTATCACGCTCAATTATTCCGTCTCGTCAAGCAAATAATCGTATCTCACCCGAGAAAAGAGTTATTACACTACATCCCAATATATATACTCAATTTTTACTCTTCCTGACAGAAAAATTACTTAATCAAATCTCCGTTAATTTTAATGATAACATCAAGTCTAATTATTTACCAGAAAAATTCAAAATGTATCGTAAATTTTAAATGAACTTTTAATATGAAATAATTCCGAGATTCATTCTAGTCTCTAGATAACAGTTTCCTAATTATATAACAACATCTTGAGCATGTTCAATTTTTTATTATTTTCTTTCTCCGCAAGATTTCAATAAAATTTAATTGGATATCCAAGCATGATTGAAAAAAAAAACAGGAAAACGTACTATGTGCTAATAAAACTTGATGAAAAAGAGAAAAATAAATATGAAAAATTATATTTGCAAAACTTTGAAAATTTAATTTCAAAGGTTTGCTCTGTAAAATTAACTTAAATTTTGAAGGAGAATTTAAATGGCATTAAATGTTTACGGAGGTAAGAAAAGTAATTTAAAATAATTTGAAATTGATGTAATTTCACTTTGAGGGAAAATGTTGAAATTGTGTGGCATTTCTTGTTTACTTGACGAATGCAATGTGTTAAAGCAGCGCCTTTAACTCCACGCGTCCATTTGTCGGCCCCAGGTTTATCAAAGCAATTTCCGGCAAAGTGATTTCGCGATAGTGCAATGAATGAGTCAAGTGCCTAGACCGTAATATAGTCGCATCACGACATTATTACGATTCCACTGGCGAAAGCAACTGGGATTTACTGTTGATGAAAGTGCAAGTTGTAATAAGTTAAAGAAATCATCTTTTGAAAGTTGTCTGGATGTATAATCTAAAATAAATTATTAAAATATTATTCAAACATTAGTCTTCCAAAAAATGTAGTTCTTAAATCATTCCTAATTTCAAACTGTTCACTTTCAACAATTTAGATTTTACTTTTCAAATGTAAAGCATTTAATATTTTAATATAAAAAAAAATCCCGGTCTATGTCCGATCATCAAACATTTTTCTTATTCCCTTATTGTTTCATCAACAAAATTTTTAACTAAAGTAGATTTTATCACATACGCATACGTTTGCTATAATGAAAGAGGGAGAGGGAGCAAATTTCTCGGTGAAAAAATATGTTTTTTAACGCAATTATAGGCGGAACGAATACTTTTCCGATTTGAATACCAACAATTGCTACGTGGTTATATGTATTCAAACTTTGACGTTTGCTTCCGAAGAATTTCAAATTTTTTCTTTAAACTTTGATAGTTTTTGACATAATTTAGTTATTCCGAATGTTCTTTCCAAAATCGAGTTAAGTTCGACCGTCTTCTTTCCAGGGTAGTCACAAAACTTTTGTTTTTCTTCAAAATTCCCTGACTTTTCGCTCACCAATTTCTATTTTTTCACTGACTCTTCAATTGTAAAGACCATCAGAATTCGAATCCTTATGTAACATTAATAATATAGAATCATTGCAAATGGAATAAACAAATTTTTACATTCTCATCAGAGAAGGTATTAGATTTGTGTACCCCCCCCCCCCCCGTTTTTGCCAAACATCCAACTTTTGAGACCCTCTGAACCCGAGAAATAGGTTTTTACGAATGTGTCTGTCTGTATATATGTCTGTTTGAGACCACTTTTTTTTGCAAGATTTAGAAATTGTATGTACGGCTGTTTGCAGTACCCAAAAAGACATGTACCTGAAGTTCCGAACGTTCAAATGAACGAAATATTTTTCCCTATTTCTATTTTACTTATAAATATTTCTGCAACTGCAATTTAAAATATGCATTATAATTCTGTTTCAATAATAAATTATTTCCAATATAAGTGAACAAACATTTGAGCACTTTTGCTGGTTTATAAAGTCATCAGTAAAAAATTTCGTTCGTTTGAACGTTCAGAACTTCAAGCACATCAAAAAGGCAAACAATTTATCCCAATGACTTTTTTTAATAGAAAAAAAAATTACCAAAGTTATAGCATTTACAAAGTTCAAGAAAACAAACGAAAATTAAAGTTTTAAGCTAAACAACGCACGATATGAAAAAAAGCTAAGAAGAGAAAAAGTTGATTTTTGAACACCCTACAAGATTGTCGTAACAACTTTTTGAATTTTCTCGAAAAATCCAAAATTCAAATTTTGATCGCACAAAAAAATATTTAAAAATAAAAAATTCCATTTTGCCGTCAAACTAGGCAAGATACGAACAAAAATGAGAAGACTGAAATTGTGCATTGAAAAAATATCGACAAATTTGTTATGAATCACTTCTTGATAGGACGTATAGTTTTACTTTTATTTATGAAAAACAATATTAGAAATAGAAAAAATTGAATTTTTTGGCAAAAGACACAATCCCTGACGTTTATCTGGGCTCATGGAACAATTTTTTTAAAATGTTAATCTTAAAAAATATTAATGAATGCATCCAAAGAAAACTGAAAATTATTATTAAAGTTCATTAGCGAAAGTTTCTTTTTTAATTTGACGACTTTCAAAATGAACGAGATTATACATTTCTAAATTAACCTACCAATAGAAATATGTCAAATTGTCAAATGTTTAAACAATTAAAAACGCATTTTTATAAAAAACGCTGTAAAATTTCAGGTCATTTCTCAGTTTTTCGCGGCCTACGGTGATCTTTTACGAAGAAATCAAACCCGAACTGCAAATTAAAGAACTCCAAGCGGAACTCTTTTGAATTTTAAACTTTTTAAATTGAAGCTTAACATTTTTTATTCAAACGCTGTATAATTTACACGTATAAAATAAAAACTTGCAACACTTATCAATTTAACAATTTTGAATTTAATGCCGTTAAACTGCAAAATGTTAAATTTTAAACTCTCATAACCTGAACAGGTCAAAGATTTCTGGTTAAAAAATATAAATCTGCGCTATCTTTTTCAAAGCTCTTTAAAGATTGAATCAATACATTGGTAAATGTTCAAAATTGACCGTTTTAAGCAATTTTTAGTTAGACATTTTTTCAATTGAACAACTTTAAAGTTCTTTTGAAGCTAAAAGCTTTTCGCGAAGACTGGAAAATCCTGAAAAATAACACTTCCGACACTGCAAAGTTCCCAGAAAAGAAAATATTAAAAATAGAAAATTCCTGAAAATTTAAAATTCACGAAATGGAAACTTCTCGAATAATTAAATTACCGATGAAAGATTATTCTCGAAATGAAATAAAATATCCGACACTATAAAATTGCCGAAACAGGAAAATTTTCAAATTATAAAATTCTCGAACCTAAACAATTAAAAAATTGTTTCAATAATTCATAAATAATAAACGAAAAGATAGGCTCATCAAATGGAAGTATTTTCTTTTTATTTTATTATTTAACATTTTCTTCATTTTTTAGATTCGGCTATTTCCCTATGTCAGCAATTTTACGGTGTCGGATATTTTGAAATGTCGGCAATATTATTTTTGCAAATTTTCTATTATCGCGAATTTTCAAATTCGATAATATCACATATAAACTGCCCAGAATTTTATTATTCGGTAATTAACTAGTATGGGAATTTAAAATTGTCAATTTTAATTTCGGGAGTTTTCTAATTCAAAGATTTAGCTTTCCCGAAATTTTCCAGTGTCGGTAATTTTATTTTTTGGTATTTTTCATTCATCACCAATTTTTAAACTATAAGTTATACTATTTTTATTTTAAGACGTTTAAAAATAAATAACTGTTCAGTTATTATTTGAAGATCAAAATTTAAAACTTTCACTTAGAAATAAAAAAATGGTTTAATAAAACAATTAAAATTGTAATGTTCAAGGTTGTAATTTAGTACTCTGAAACGTAGGAGAGTCAAGACTTCCTATTTTTCAAACAAGTCAGTTTCAAATTGTTAAATATGGCCAAATTTTTTTTTCTTAATCAAGAATCTTCTAAGGCATTTGAAGTGAAACACTACAATTTTAAACGTTGAAATCTGTAAATTGTTTAATTTTGAATAGATTCAGAATTGTCTTGTAAAATCAATTATTGTTTACTTTTAACGACTGACGAAGCAAGTATATAAAGGTAAAGTAAATGGCAGAATGCCCAGAGGTAGACCGCCGAAAGAATGGTTAGAATCTGTAAATGAGACATTAATCCGAAGAGACATAAGAAGTCATAGGAACAGAAGAGCTTGCATGAAGAAATGCATGGACGTAAAGGAAGCTAGAGTTGTATGCCAGGACAGAAATGTGTGGCGACAAATAGTTTATAAACAGAGTGACAATAGAGTGAATGATGCCTGAAACAAAGACCTTGGATACTAATGGGCCCAAGTGGGGAACCATACATAACAATTTTGTGAGGCTCCTCACTTGGGGTGATCGCTAGAGAGATTGATCAGCAACCTGGGTCGGAGCAGTGTTGCGGAGTGAACGTGTTATTTGAATAAATAACACGAAAACTCCAGATCAACCTAAAATATCTATACCATAACACATATACCTATATACCTATCTGCCTTATACCATATAACGACCTACTTTACACCTATATACCTATCCCACTACTTTCCAACCGAGCAAGTCACGCCTACCCCGAAAGGGAAATGGCTTAATGGTATAATAATAATAATAATAATAATTTAATACTCGAACTACATTTCAGTTCTAGAAATCATTAATTAATTTACATTTGAGCAACGTAAAACGTTTTTTATTAAAACGTTTAGACTTAAAAAGCTTCTAATTTTCAATTGTTTAAGTCTTCAGAACTGCATTTTAATAACATTTGAATTGAAAATGTACAATTCAAAAGAAATATCTGAAATGGAAAAGTTTTAAAGTAAAAGATTTTAGAAATACGTATTGTAAACTAAACGATATGATTGAAAAAGTTGAAAAATAAGCTTGACATTTGAAAAAAGTTTTAATCGAACTTATTTTAAATTGCATTATATTATGTGACATGAAATATGTAATATTTCAAGTGGTTGGATATCTTTTCCCACGAAAAATTTGTAAAATTCCCGGTCAAAAAAATAATTCACTGCCATAAAACGTTTTTTTTTTTTATTTGAGAGTATTCGACTATCAGGAACTAAAATGTGTAAACCTAATTTAAAAACTCGTAATTCAAAGTTATTCGAATGAAAAAGCAACAAATATTCGATCTTTCTTTGAACAACTTGTCAGTGCTTGACAATTGTCTTCTTCTAAAATCACTCGAAAATTTTCTGTTTTTTTAACAATCTAAATTCTCGAAAAACAATTCCACAATTCGCTTGTCCTTTTTGCATTTCGTATTATGACGTTTAAATATCTCAGCAAAGAATACGGCTACCATTCTTGCAGACAAAGCACTTTTCTTTGTTGACTCACAAATTCTCAATAGTGGATTCCTAACCTCAAAACTATAAAATTTTACCTTTTCAACTAACATCTTTCAGCAGCAATAAAAAAATGAGTCGATTGCCTCATAAGTGATGAGAATGTAGAAATAGTTTCTTAACTCTCTGAATCTAAATATCTGAATAAAAATCTGGACTTGACATTACCGGAGTAACTTAAGTTGTAACGTCATTGACCTTTGAAATATAAACCACCCTTATTTTTCGGATTTGGTCCCGGGAGTTGCGAAATCGAACCCGAAGTGGCTGTCACACAATTCAAATGGAGAGGTTGTTTTTTTACGACCTCATCACCCGCATGACCTGCAGCGTTCCGAAGGCGTCCTCTTAAATTTCTCAGAGACCATATAAAACCGCTGTGATCAAGGAAAATAAAATTCACCCCCGCTCTCTGAGCACGCACGCACGCACACGCACTCAAAACAGGGAGAAAAACGAGCACCACACCTACACCACCTCGTCACACGGTGTGTCCTGTGTATCGATCGCGCACATACGAGACTCCAAGCGCCACCGCGACTTTTCTCGTGGGAGAGGCACAGGCTTATTGTTTCATACAAAGCCGGA
This sequence comes from Andricus quercusramuli, assembly GCA_932178445.1. Classification (NCBI taxonomy): domain Eukaryota; kingdom Metazoa; phylum Arthropoda; class Insecta; order Hymenoptera; family Cynipidae; genus Andricus; species Andricus quercusramuli. Next base: position 64,547 of record CAKNXH010064299.1, on the reverse strand, counting down.
AAATTCAACGGCAATAAATGGTAGAAAAAATCTCATGAAAACTCGGCACAAAGAATTAGAAAGATTCACAGGGACTTTTGACGAGGATTCCTGATCGTCCATTGCAAAAGGCACTGTCAAATTCGACTCACCCCGGTTACTTGAATTTTACATTTACGACACCGAAAAGGGGTTGATGTACCTTTCACGTGGTTGGAAATTTTTGAAAATAATGTTGACAAAACTGAATTTTCTTACCTTGATTGTTCAGTGAGAAATCCAAACACTTTTCCACGAAAACATAACAAGCACACATAACGCGACGGCGACCCGAGCCCGACTGATGGGTAGCTGGAGTGGGGAGGGGGTTGTTGGTCTCGACGAATCAGAAAATAAGGAACTGCAGCGCCATGTTTGATGTTTTTTCAGATTTTGCGCGTTAGCAATTTACGAGTGGATTTCTTCTCATGGTTCTTATAATATTATTGGAAGAGCAAAACTACCAGGAAATCCAAGGATATTCTTTTTCGAGTCAATTGGGACTTTGATGGCGAGAACACGGTTAGAAAGTAAGACGCAGTAAGATCATTATCGGCGGAATTTGAACGGGTCGGTATGGTAGGAAACTGATTAGGCAATCGATTGGTGATCGATAATGGAACGATTTCAAATTTTTTGTAGATTTAAAATTTTAGCGCCAAAATTCTGTTGAAGCAGGACTTAGGACAGGATTTAGGACAGGGTGGCATCTAAACTTCATTTTCAAAATTCCTTGACCATTAATATTCAAAGACCAGTATTTTAACCTTGTAACAGTTTTACACAGAATATTTCGTAAACGGAAGGAAACAAAAACAGATTAAAATAAAAAAGTTTCAAATTAATTCACATATTTATTTCAACCAAAGAAGATGACTTGAGCGCCAGGGGGCTCAATTGGAGCACCCCTCCCACAGTTAAACTTAACAAAAATAGTTGCATTTTCAATCAAATAATTGAATTTTTTGAAAAACAGTACAAAAAAAACAGTCAAAAAGACGAATTTTCTGTCCAAATAGACGAATGTTCGACAAAAAGATTACTTTTGACAAAATAATTGAATTTTTTTATTTAAAAGGACAAATTTTCTGTCCAAACAGACGAATGTTCAACAAAACAATTGAATTTTCGACCAAATGAGATAACTTTTCAACAAAATAATTCAATTTTCAGAAAATTATTCAATGATTAAAATAATAGTTGACTTCAACCAAATACTTGTATTTTTTAACTACAAAGATGAACTTTCAAACAAATAGTCGAATTTTGAACCATAAAGGATGAATTTTTTAATAAAATCGTTGAATTTTCAACCAAATAATAAAATTTTCAACTAAGAATATAATCATCAGGAGAATTCAACCACAAAAAAAAAGAAATAGACCGTATGTAGCCGCAAAACTTAATTATCGAAATTCCCTCATTTTTCCCTACCCAATTTTTCACTTTCCCTGGCCAATATGCATAGAACAGAATTTTTGTCTTGAAAAACATTTAACGTGATAAAAACTGAACTACAAATTAAAACACTCTTTTGAATTACAAACTTTTTTATTTGAAGTTTAAGAATTGTTTTTCAATTTTTTTTTAATCGAACGCTCAATAATTTTCACGTAAAACATGGTAGCTTTTAACAATTTCCGGTTAAACCATTTTAAATTAAATGCTATTAAACTAATAAGTTTTAAGCTTGTTGTTCTCTAAATTGAAAATAATCCTCCCTTTCAACACACATTCATAAAAATGTTAAGAATAAAACATGTCCCTCTTACAATTCAGTAAAGAATTTAGAATAAAAAGTTCCCTCTTTTCAGCTGAATGTGAAAAACGCCAAATTTGTCCCCAGTCGACTCAATCAAAATGTTAGAAGAAAAAATTGGCCTCTTCCAATTCAGAAGAGCGTTTATAAAATAAAATTCGCCCGCTTACAAGTCAATAAAAAAGCTTCAAAACAAAAGAAGTCCCTCTTCAAGTTTAGTACAATTTGAAAACGAAAATTCCTTTCCTTCCAACTCGATAAAAATCTTAAAACCAAAAAAATGTCCCTCTTCGAATTCAGAAAAAGGATTGAAAATAAAATTCTCCACCTTTCAACTCAATAAAAATTCTAAAAAGAAAGAGCGGCCTCTTCTAATTCAAAAAAAATTACCAAAATGTCGTCCCTTCCAACTATATAAAAATCTTTAAAATAACAAATGTCCCTCTCTTAATTCAGAAAAAATTGAAAACCAAAATTTCCTACCTTCCAAATCAATAAAAATGTTAACCCTAATTAGTCACATGAGGTGGAATTCACCCCAAAACATTTTCTAACTCCTCCCGAGGAGTCCCTAAATGTTCGAACTTCACCGATTTTGTTTAAATATTAAAACAATTAATTTTGGTTACAAAAACTAAAATATCATCTTTTGCAATCGTTAAATAACACCTAGCAATTTTTTTAGATTTTCAGGACTTATTATTGGGGTGAAATTCACCCAGTGTGACTATTATTCAATTATACTAAAGCGTGAATAATTAGGGTTAAAAATAAAACATTAGCCTGTTTCCAGTTCAGAAAATACTAAAAACCAAAATTTCCAACTCGAGAAAAATCTTAAGTATATCAAATTTCCCTCTGTCAAATTTTACAAAACTTGAAAACTAAAATCGCCTCGTTTCGAACTGAATAAAAATGTTAAAAACAAAAAAAGTTCTTCCAATATGGAAAAAAATGGTGAAGTCGTTTCAAATTAAAAATTGTTCAATTCTTATTTATATATCAAAATTCAACATTTTCTCTTACAAATTGAAAATTAATAAAATGAAACAATTAAAATTGTAACGTTCAAATTTAATAAAAAATTAATTTAGCACTCTTGAAATTTTATCGATTTATGGCTTTCTATTACCAATAATTCAGTTTCAAATTGTGTAATTTTAAATATGTGATTTGTAATTACTTATTTGGAATAAACGGCAAAATATTGCTAAATATACAAAAATTGTTCTTTTTTTTTAATAAAAAAAATTCAAGTTGAATGGGTTAAAGATGGAATACTTTAGACTGAAACAATATTTGAATGGGATTTGAAATTGAATAAACGCGTTTAATTATGAATCTATCAATTTGATATTATTTTAAAAATTTAAGAAGTTCATAAAGTTTCAATCGGATGTTTAAATTTCTTTAACTAATAAGGGTTTCGAATTGAAACAGTTCAATTTTCAACGTTAAAATCTGAAAATGTTTAATTTAGAACAGAAGAATCATAGTACAAAATTAATTATTGTTCAAATTGTAACATTTGAACTACAGTTCAGTTTGTCAATTTCAGTTGATTAATTTAAAACGGTCTTTATCCAAAATTTTCAAATTAAATCTCTTTTAATTTTGAATTGGCTAAGTCGTCAAAACAGCATTTAAAACTTGTTTGAATTGAAAATGTATGCTTAAAATGACGAGCTACATTAGATAATTTGCAAAGTAAAAGATTTTAGAATTACGCGATAAAAGCTGAATGATTTCATAACTGAAAAAATTAGCAATTGAACATTAACATATTTATTGGATCGAACTTATTTTAAATTACATTACAAATAAAGCAATTTAAAATATAGCATGTAATATGAAATTTGTGATATTTCAAGTGATTGGATAGGTGTTTTAGATTTGTCAAATTCCCGATCAAAAATTAATTTATCCGTCATTCCCCGGTTCTCGGTCTAGGAAATAAATTTTTCTTAGAAAAATAAAATAAAGTGAAAATATTTTCAATATTTCGAATAGAAATAACATCGAACAATTTTTAATTCTTAATTGATAATAAATTACTTCTGTCTTCAGAACTAATAAGTGAAGATTTTAAATTAATCTTTCATGTTAAATCAGCACGGAAGTCTGGGTATTACGAGACACGCAATTCGGTAATTACAAGTTATATCTTAAGCTTACAAATGCAGAAGAATCCGATTTTAAACAATAAGAAATAAAGCAGAATTTACTCAAATAAAAAAGATCCTTCATTGGATCCTTCTTTTTAAATAAAGATGAAACCAACATTTCCATGAAGTTCAAAAAAAAAAAAAAGAAAATCATATTATAAACGTGAACTATCCCATTTCAATTGTTGGAAAATGATTTAAAATAACATCTGAAAAATCCCGAAAAATAAAATTCCAGAATAATAAAATTCACGAACAATTTACAATACTACCAAAATGGAAGATTCCCAAATCATAAAATTCCCGACAGTTTATAATATTGCCGAATAATAAAATTCCTGACAGAAAATTCAGATAATAAAATACAATTATCAAATACATTTATGAAAAGAAAACTATTTATAATAATTACAGTTTCTAAAATTATTGTTTGAATTGAAAATAAAAATAATTGAAAAAACAATTTATCCAGAAATATAATATTTTCAACTGTTATTTTTAATTCAGACGATAATTTTAGAAACTTTATTTTTAGGAAATTTTTTTTATAGAGAAATTATTTAATTATATATATTATTATTATATTAATATATATATATTTAAATATTTTTATATTTAAATAAATTATATTAGATATATATGAATAAACAATATTTGTGAAAAAATGTAATTGTTTAAATTCGGGAATTTTCTAATTGGGATATTTTATAATTCGGAAATATTCTGTCGGGAATTTTATTAATCGGAAATTTTATTGGGACTACAGGAAAATCTCGAAAAATAAAATTCCCGCATAATGAAATTCACGAATAATAAAATTTCCGAATAATAAAATTTCCGAATAATAAAATTTCCGAATAATAAAATTCCCGAATAGTAAAATTTCCCAATTGGAAAATTCTCGAATAATAATATTACCGAATTATAAAATTCCTGAATTTAAGCATTAAAAAACATTTTTCTACAAATATAATTTATTCATAAAAAATACAACAATAAAATATTTTTATCACAAAATTCTTTGAAAATTTTTAAGTTTCTAAAATCTGCTAAAATTGTTTGAATTTAAAATAACAATAATTGAAAAGAAATATAAATTTTCTAGATGAAATTGTCGTTCCACTGTTGTTATTTTACATTCAAACAATAATTTTAGAAACTTTAAACATTACAAATATTTTTTTTAAATTCAAATATTTGATATTTTTATTTTTAATCAATAATTTTATTTTTAATAAATAATTGTATTTTTCGTGATTTTTCACTCGTCCCCTCAAATAGAATTTCATTTCTTTTACTTTACTAAATAAAAGTTACGAATAAAAAAAATGTTAACCAGATTAAAAATAAGGTAAATGTCCCAGTAATCGTGACGGTCCCAGTAATCGTGAAACTTGGTTATAGTTTGAATATATTGTTACAAAAATGTGTTAAAAGTTACATTTAATGATAAAACTCACTGATTTTTAGCATTTTATGATAGCAAATAGAAATTAGATTCATTCAAATAAAATAAAAAGCAAGAAAATTGGCATCACGATTACTGGGACTAAGGTCACGATTACTGGGACGTTTACCTTAATTCTATTAAATCTAAAGACTAAGAACCAATGCAAGAGATATTTTCTTCACATATACATTCTCTATTTATTTCAACAAAATCTTAGTAATATATGAATCGACAATTGTAATGATAATATCCCTCAGTCGGTTAACGAGATTACATAATAACTTTTCTAAATAATAATTGTCACAATAGGTGGTAATAGAATTCATCTCTCCTCTTCGTTTTACAACTTCCATTTATTTTCTATTTTAAATCGCGTGTGTTCTCTACCCTTGTCCACGATTTGTGTGACTAGTTGTAAACATTACTGTAAAATAACTTAAATATCTGCCACTCACTATGTTCATACATATATATACATATTCTTTTTCTTTCTCCAATATGTATACATACGCAATGTACATTATATATATATATATATATATTTCTTCTATATAAATCTTTCTCACTGTTTTTTCTCTAAATTTAATATTCTCTCGTTCACATTCTCTCACACTCTCCCATTTTGTTCTCTCTCACGTCTCAAAATCTCCTCACAACTGGAATGGTGATTAAAATTGAGAGGTTAAAAGTATTTAATAATACAAAATTGCTGAAAAGTATTGGTGCCCTTGTCGCGGAGAAAAGTCACTGTGCCGAGAAGTCTTTCGTCTCTCGGTTTCGTTTTTACAAAAAAAAAGCAGAGTTTTAAGCCTCGAGTCTTAAATCGTGGAAGAACATTGAAGATTGGAAGAGAAGTCTTGTAAAAAGCTATTTCACATAATTGTTTCCCATTTCTTGGCCCAGTGGCCCTCGCGCGACATTTTTTCTTTCTCTCATACCATGATAAAAAATGCTGAAAGTAATTAGTTAGTATGGTTACACAAGTGTGAATATTGAAGTATTGATGTATCGATATTGATTACTGATGTAAGGCCACTAGTGGGTGATACAAATACAATATAAATATTACAGCTAAGCGAACTGGACTCAGAGTAAAAGTCGGATTCCAGTGTCCGAAAAAGATTGAGCATTCTTGCTTTGTCTTAAAAATGTCACACTACATAGATTAAAATCAAACCCTCAAGCAATCGCTTATTTATTGTCAAAAGTTTCTGCTTTAAAAGAAAAACCCAACACGTGCTATCAAAGTCAAATCTCAAATCTCTTATTACAAATTACAAATCACAAAACACGTATTTTACACAAGTCAAATAAAATCAGATTCTATTCTATTTTTTTCGGACTTTCTGCAAACCGACCATCATATTAACACTTTAGTGGGGACAATTTACCAGGCTTACTCTATTGGATATAAAGATTTCAACACACTCTCCTCACGAAAATACCTTAAAATCTACACTTTTGTAATAGCAACTCACGCGATCCGTACAAATACACTATAAATATGAAATTCGCTAATGCCTCGAACTTATAATTTTCCAAAAACACGCTCTCTACCCTCGACGCATATAGAAATAGAATTTTAAAGGAAAGCAACAAATTTTTGAAATCTCTCGTTGTAGTTTGGCTTGTTTTTTTGTTTGCCATAGTATTAGGAATCAGGAATTGTACAAAGTCTGAGCGAAAGACCGAAGTTCAAATTCTAGCCAGGCTAAAAATATTGATGCGTTCTTGAGAAAGTGACTTAGGGGCTACTGAATTGTCTTTTTTTCTCTACTTGCGTTGAGTTCAGACTTAACGGAAACGCCAGCTTCTAGGCACTCGTTGAGCCAAGCTCGAGCCAGACGTGAGTGTCTGGCCTAAATTGTGTGTTACAATGTTGATTCGTGTATCACTGTTGGGTCCGGATCACTGTTGGCATTCTGAATTATTGCCTGCGGAACGTGAGGAGTCAGAGTGATCGATGAGGTCCGCCTCACAGGTTTCGGTGATGCCTGGAAATAAAGAATTTTCAATTAAAAATATTCTCGATTAGTTCCGGAATCTTAGTTTCAGAGAGATCAATGTTCAAAGAATCTAAAGCAGGGTGTCAACTAAAATCCTGGAAAAAATTCCTTGAAAAGTCTAGATTTTTTTTAGGTATCTCAACTTTTTTCCGGTCTGTTATGAATAATTTTTTTCAGTTTCTAGATACTCAATTAATACTTTTCATGTAGAAAGCTTTGCCAAATTATAATAAAATATATTCTTAAATATATTAGGACTATCAATTAATTAAATAATTATGTAATACTAAAAACATAATTAATCATTTCTTGAATTTGTCTCGAAAGTCCATGAATTTAAATAATCATTCAAACAAATTTTTATTTTATCTTCTTAAACTTAAAACTCAGTGCATAAGCAGGTAAAATTAATATGGGTAGTATATTAAATTTAATTTAAACTGGGTCAAATTCCGAATTTTTCAAGTATAAATAATGCCTTTTCAGCAAGACAGATGAATTTGTAATCAAATAGTTGAATTTGAAACAAAAAAAGATCAGTTCTCAACCACATAATTAAATTTTGAACTGAAAACATCCGTTTTCAATAAGAAATGGAATATTTAAATTTTCAGTTGAAAAATTAATTTTCCACAAAAAAAAAAAATTTGAACTGAAGTGATACATTTTAACTAAGATGATGGGATATTCAATTGGAATAGTTACAGTTCCAGTTAAAAAATAATAATTTTTAACAGAAAAAAATTATTTTTCAAAAAAGTAGTTACATTTTCAAACAAAAAGATGAATTTTCAACTGAAATAATAAATCTTAAACTGGAATAATTGAATTTTAGACCAAAAAGATGAATTTTCAACAAAAAAGATGTATTCTGAACCGAGAAGATTAATTTCTACCAAAGAAGTTGAATTTTAAGCTAAAAAAGATAAGTTTTCATCTAGTTAAAGTTTCAATTGGAATACTTAAATTTTCAGTAAAAAAAATTAATTTTCAACCAAAAAGGTGAATTTTCAATTAAAATGATGAATCTTCAACCAACAAAAATAAAAAACAGATGAATTCAATCAAAGAGACAACTTTTCAACATGAGTTGTATTTTCAACCAAGAAATATTTTTCAGTCAAGAGAGAGAGAGAGAAGAAATTGCAAACAAACTGTTGAATTTTCAATCAAAAATAAAATAGTTAAATTTTCAGTTAAAAGAATTAATTTCAAAGCAAAAAAACAACTAATTTTCACAAAATAGTTCAATAAAGTAATATAAAGCTACTTTTACAAATGAAGAATAATTGTTATTGAATTTTATATTGCAATTAAAAAATTAACCTCGCTCTCGAAAAAATTCCCTGAAATTTCCAGGTTCCCAGGTATATACAAATTCTCTGACAATTTTAGCTTTTCCAAAAATTTCGATTTTGAGTACAATTTAAAAAAGCTAATTCGCGTAAATTGGAATTAACATGGCTCGGATCGAATAGAAGGTTAAAAAAAGTCGCATTTGTCGCATAAAATTAAAAAAAATATCGCAAGGAATTTCGAAAAATGCCCACAAAAAGTCGAAAAATAAGAGAAAGATTAAACGTTTATGTTTACACTAAGAAAAGAAGGAACAATATTTTTATATGAAATTTTATAGTTCTACCAATTTTTTAAACGAAATGTCTTGAATATCATGGGAATCTTTTAAAATAACTTAAAATCTTTTAAAATACTTTGAAAATTGTCTATGTCCTTCATATCCCTTGGAATTGTTGAAATCTGTAGAAATCTCTTGCAATAAAACTTAAATTATTCCCTAAATTTTTTCAGAAATTCTTAAAAACCCTTAATACTAAAAAAGGAATCTTATAATAAAAAAATGCTAGAATTATTAAATGACACCAAAACTTATGAAAAATTAAATGAAAACCCAGAAAAAGAAATGAAAAATAAAAACATTTAAATTGTTAAATTCTTGGAGAATTAATGGATATTTAGGTGAAGAATTATTAAGAAAAGATATTTTAGTTCATGATACTAACATTCCTAGAATTTACGGATTACCTAAAATTCATAAAGAAAATTGTCCACTTCGACCGGTAGTTTCATTAATTAACTCACCTACTTATAAAATGGCTAATATTTTTAATAATATTCTTAAAAAAGCTTTTGAATTTAAAAATAAAATAATTAATAAAACAATTCCATCTGATCATATCATGGTTTCATTAGATGTTTCTTCATTATTCACAAATGTACCACTTGATTTAGTTATCAATAGTATTTTAAGTAGATGGATTCATATAAAAAACTATACTGAATTACCGATTGAAGAATTTGAAGAGGGAATTAAATTTTTGATGGAACAAACAGTTTTTAAATTTAATAACAATTTTTACAGACAAATATTTGGAACACCTATGGGTTCTCCTATCTCTCCAACATTAGCTGATTTAGTTATGCAAGATTTAGAATCAAATGTAATTAAAATTTTAAATTTTTCTTTGCACACATATTTTAGATATGTTGATGATACGTTCATTATATTACCTAAAAATAAACTAATTTACGTTTTAAATCAATTTAATTCTTATCATCCAAGGCTTAAATTTACACATGAAATTGAAAGTAATAATTCTATTTCGTTTTTAAATATTAAAGTTATAAAAACTGATACAGGTAATATCATCACTGATTGGTATCGTAAAAATACTTATTCTGGAAGATATTTGAATTTTCTTTCTAACCATCCAATACAACATAAAATTTCTATAGTCAAAAATCTTATTGATACAGCTTTAAAATTATCAGATAAATCATTTCACAGTTCTAATATAGAATTTGTTAAAAAAACTTTATACTTAAATAATTACCCAATAGAATTTGTTCAAACACATATTAATAATAAAATTAAAACAATTACAGATTCTTTATTCAACCAAAATAATACAGCAATAGTTAGAAATTTAAATTGTAAACCAATAGTATCAATTTCTTATCATGGTAAGTTATCTTTTGAAATTAAAAGAATTTTAAATGATTTCAATATTACAACAAATTTCAGAATTGACTCTAAACTTGATAAATTCATAAAACTAGGAAAAGATTTATTAGACAATTTGCAACTTACTGATGTAGTATATAAAATTCAATGTTTGAATTGTGAAAAATGTTATGTGGGTCAAACTAGTAGATTACTTGCTACAAGAATAAAAGAACATCATGACAATTTTAGACAAAATCCTAAAAACCATAAAGTCATAGCAAAACATCAGGTTGAAACTGGACATTCGATTGATTGGGATAATGTTTTTGTTTTACATCATGAACCTAATGAATTTAAAAGATTAATAGCAGAAATGTTTTTTATAAAGAAAAACAGCAATAATTGTTTGAATATAATTTCAGATCTTAATAATTATAGTCCAATATACAATATAATTTTGGATTCTCTAATTTAAAAAAATTTAAATTCTTTTAAAATTCTAAATTGATGAATTTTTATAAATTTTTTTCAAATAAAAAAATGTATAAATTTTTTTTATTTTTCATCACATTATATGTTTATACATTCAACTAATTAGCAATAGCAATAATTTAAATTTCAAAACAATGTATTAGGTGGTCAATAATGTTTAAATTTAGAACTCTTTCAATTTTCAATATTGTCATTAGATTTACATAGAAACTATAGTACCTTATGTTATAAATCGTTGATACGTCATTGCTAATTTCTATCCTTGTTAAGAATTCTCTTCCTCTCTTTCTCAATTTACTCTTTGCAAAAATGGAGCAGAAAAGTTGGGGAGTCTCTGACTACTCAATATAAGTTAACCTGATTAATAAAAAATTTTTAAACAAGTATAAATGTTTTTTAACAAATTTAATTCTTTCTAAAGAATTACACAAAAAATTGTTTGTAAAAAATGAAGCTCCAACAGGTAAATTTTTCAATTTAAAGTTTCTAACCTAAAAAAATGTTTTTTATTCAAATGTTAGTTATAATAAGTAATATATTTTTTCATATTTATAGTGAGAAGATGAGGAAGAGGATTTTTTATTTTATAAATATTGACCAAGATGACGAAATTTGAAATTTAATTGTACGTCCTGAAGAGGAAAACGACACAAGTTTTCGAACCGTTGGCAGTAGACAATAAAGGATTTTTAACATCTCAATCTACTTTTGGTCTGAAGTATGTCAATTCTTTACCATCTTCATATATTATTTATAATCTTAAAAACCCTTTAAAACCTTTAAAATCGTAAAAACCCAATAAAATATCTCGAAATGCTTTAAAATTCCACGAATATAAATGTAATTAAAATTATTCATTCAATTTTTCTTAAAACCTTGTTAAAGTACAAAGCACGCACGTAAAGCATTTTTGACTTGAAAATGTCAATATTAAGGCTTGTAATTTGAATAAATTAAATCTTTGAATACGGATTCACGAAATTAGTAAGTATAAAGCATTAATGAGAAATTATTCAATTTTAAAACGTTCATTGTGAGAAAAATTGAAACTAAGTATAGCGAACTTCTAGGAAAAACGGAAAAAGTCACCCTTAAAAAAAAAAGTTGAAAAAAGGTGCACAATCCGAGGCCTAAATTAATAATTACACCCACACATTTTTTTTATCGCGTTTCAGACGTTTTTAAATTCCAAATGAATAAATGATAATTTAAAAATAATTATATTCACTTTGAAAAGTACAAATAAGTTTTTTTATACCCAAATCTATAGTTAAAATTAAAAGCTTGAAATGGAAAATCTTAAAAAAATTTCGAGAGGTTGATCACTCAACTTTTAAGTGCACACCAAATTTCAAGATTTTAAAGATTTCACAAAGATTTTACATAAAAACATAAGAAGGACGACTGGATGTAGATCATTATTTTGTATTTGGCCCCTCACTCAACCGCTCTATTTGGTTTGGAACTCATAAGTTGAAATTCCATAAAATTTGAAAATATTGGAATTTAAAAATGGGAGATAAAAGTTTTCGAAGTTTAACTAATCTAAATTTGAATGATAACAAACCTAGCTTTTAAAATTAAAATAAAATTTGAAGAACATTGAATTTAATAGCATTCGAAATTGAAAGAGTTAGATTTGAAATATATATCCATTTTAATTATGAATTAGAAAGAAATTTAAAGTAAACACTAAATGTTGAAAGTGTCAAAAAGCAACAAACAATTTCAATGTCACTTCCTGGTTTAGTCGCCAACAAGCCTAATATTATTATTTATTATTGATAATAATATTATTATTATTATCAATTATGCAAAAAGATATTGCAAAAAATTTTCAATTTTCTTAAAAAAGCATATTAATGCTCGAAAATAATTAACACCTTTTAAAGTACTTGAACTCATTTGAAAGGTTACTTGGTAGTATTTCCAAGACTGCCACAGACTAATTTATTTGAAAAAAAGTGGAAGAGTGACAAAAGTGAATAAAGGTTCTTTTGAATTCAAACAAGTTCAAATAATAAACCATGGATGAATGGAATTTAGAGAAATGTAAGGAAAAAGTTAAGAATTCGATTAAATTAATCAACATTTAAGGTGAATTAAAAGAAAACTCTAAAATATTAAACTGATTTCAGTAAGACTCGAGTGAATTTAGAAGAGCTCAAGGGAATTCAAGTTTATTAAAAAAATCTTAAATCTATTTAATTAAGTAGATTTAAGTGAATTTATAAGAATAAAAGAAACTTTGATCAAATTTATTAGAATTTGAAATAATATAATTGAACAAATTTTTAAAAATCAAAAAATTTACATCGAATTGTGTAAAATGCGAGTGAACACAATTGACGGCAAAATCATCCAAATTTAAGTGAACTGAAAAAAAAGAAAAAAAAAACAACGAATTAAATAAAATTCGAGTGAATTAGGAGAAATTTACTAGAAATGAGAATAATTCGATGGAGTTCATTAAAATGTAAGTGAATTGAAAACATTTCAAAAATAGAAACAAAATTGAATTCATTAAATTTTGAATGAATTGAAAAAAATTCAAGGGACTTAGAAAGAATCTTATGAAATGCCTCAGAATTCAAAATGTGTATTAAAGACTTCAGAGTGAATTAAAAAAAAAACTATAAAAAATTCAAAGAATTGAGTAGAAATAAGTGAATTTAGAAGAATTAGTGAATTCCAAATGTATTCGAATTAATTAAAAAAAATGTAATTCAAAATATTCCATTAATTCTAGTAAAATTGGACTGAATTTTTAGAATATAAAAAAAAATTCTAATGAATTCAGATAAATGGGAGTGAATAGAATTAGTGAACAAAAAATCTGTTGAAATACATAAGAATTCAAGGTGAATTTAAAAATCATCAAGGGAAATTAATTGAAAATGCAAAAAAGATTAATTGAATTCAGTGGATTTCCAGGAAATTTCAAAGAATTCAGGATGAGTTCCAAAAAATTCAAAAGAATTTTAAAAAATCCATAAAATTAAGAAATCCTTGGATTCTCTGCTTCAATTTATTGGAAGAAGCGACTAAAGTGATATTTTTATTTTAAAAAGTGACTATAGTGACTTTATCTTAAAGAAGGTAAAAAAACATTATTTTAGAACAAAAAGTCTGTTTGGCACCCTGGGGTTGTCTTCAAACAATTCTTAAGAATTAAAAAAGGTATAGTTACTTATAAAATGTTTTTAAATGTCCGTAACCTGTCATATCTAGCGACTTTTTTTGGTTCAAGTTCAGTCTGTCGTTGAATCTAGAGAAAAAATTCGACAACTATTTTAATAAGTTAGATAAATACTACGTAAATTTATCTTTAATTATGCCTCCAAAAACTTGGTTTAAAGTTAAAATTTGATGTTTTTTTTTTAACAATATATATTTTTGCAAAATTAGACGCAGAATTGGATGAGCGTGCTTTCTATCATGGGGACAAACTTGTATAATTAATTTCCAATTATTTAACCCGTAAAACTTTAAGATCCTTTAAACCAGAAATTAAGAAAAAAAAACTCAAGATCAGAACCTTACCCAATCCCTTCTAGATGGAAAGTCCGTAGGAGCCTCAACATCCGAGTATCGGTCCACCTCCCCACAATCCGTCTCAGTCGCAACACTCCTCTTCTGTGGCTGCAACGTCGCATAATTTCTGCACCCCCTGTTAAAGTTATTCAAATTCTTCTCCTCGACAATCTTCTCTTGGCACAGAACCTCCTGCGACTTGCTTTGCTTATTGCTACCAATATTACAGCTGTTCTTGTTGTTAAAATAGAACGGGGGCATCCTCGAAACCCAGTGATCCAGTCCCGACCCCGCGGAACTAGTCGAAGCCGCAGACGAGTTTCCAGTCGAATTATTCTGTCTCTTCTGATAAAACAGCATGTAGGCCGAGTTTGTGATCAAGTTTGGTTCCGTTACGGCTTCCACCCTCGTGTCATCAAAGCAATACCACTGAGTATCATACGGATTCCTACAAAAAGCCGTGTAGTGTCCTCCCTGAAGATCCTGTCCATGATGATTACAAATAGCATAGAGATCATAGACGTTATCATCATACTTGGAAATATTCTGCTGCTGTTGCTGCTGTTGCCTCGGTCTCGGCTTTTTCCAAGGGGACCAACCAATTCCTCCCAGATTCGCGATATTGTGCGACTGGATTCCACTGTGAGCAAGATGAGGAGTCATGTCGAATCCATAAAGGGGAAAATCGACCAACATCGTTAACTTCGAGGTCGACCTTTGCTTCGACTGCTGACGAAACCTCTTGAGATGGATGACAAGTATGTGAGGCAGAGTCCAAAGGCCAAGTTTCTTTACGACCTCTTGTTTTCGATTACAAGAGGGACAATGCCAGGCGTCTTCCGCCCCCAGGGTTTCCTCTCGAGTGTACAAATCGAAGCACTCTTCGAGAGTAACGGTTCCTCCGAGTTCGGTGTTGGTTTTCAGTTGTTTAACGCTTGCGTGCTCTTCGATTTGGTCAGAGTCATCCAGGATGACGCTGGATTTGGTAGACTCGTCCCATTCGAGAATCAACTTGACGTGTTGAGGACCAGAGTCGTCGGCACACAGGGCCAAGGCTTGTTCGATTTGTTCAGTATAGAGTGGATGTTCGACGCAAGGATCTATGCAGGGATGTTCGTCCTGAATCGGAGTCGCGACTGGATCCGCGACTCGGATGTTGAAGAGTCCAGGATTTTGGCTTGAGGTTAGGACGTCATCGGCGAGGGTTGTGTGCATTTCCTTCAGGAGAAGTTTTTGAAGGTCTTCGTAGGAAGTCTCCCGGGAAATTTGCATCGTGTACGGACTTCCGAATCTTTCTCGAAGGTCGCCTTTTACGAGGACGTTGATCCAGACCAGGAGGATGTAGGCCTGCTCAGTTGGTTCCTTCAGTTGAGGGAGTTCAATGCAGTAGAGGGGATCATTTTCAGTGATCACAGAGAGTGGTTGACAGTCGGAAAAGGTCCTGGAAAGACGAAAATAGGTTGTAGCTTTTTTGAAACATACCTATAGGAATAGCGTTACGTAGGGGAAGGGAGTCAAAATTGTGAGATAAAAACATTAGCTATTTTTTGAACGGCCCCTAACTATTAATATTCAAATAACAGAATTTCAATTTTGTGATATTCTTAACATATAATCTTTTATAAGCAGAATAAAACAGTTTCAATAAAAAATTTTTAATTTTAAAATTAATTTATTTATCTTAACCAAAAGATATGACTTTTCTACCATATGAATTGAATTTTCAATCCAAAAAGACGATCAAGTTTCAACTGAATGGTCGAATTTTCAAACAAAAAAGATCCAGCTTCGACTAAAAACAGTTGCATTTTAAACCAAGTAATTTAATTTTTTAGAAGACAGTTGAATTAAAAAAAATTCCTAGCCCAGGAAGATGAATGTTTGGTCTGAATAGGCGAATTTGTAACCAAAAAACATGAATTTTTAACAACATTCGAATTTTCAAAAAAATAATGTAATTTCCAACAAAATAATTTAACTTTTAATCAAATGCTGGAATTATTATCTACATACAAAGCTGATTTTTCAAACAAAAAAGATTAGGCTTCAAACAAAAATAGTTGAATCGCAGCCCGAGAAGTTGAATTTTTGAAAAAAGATGAATTTTCAACCAAAAATAATTTTAAACAAATACATGAATTTTGATCAAAATCATTATATTCTCGACAAAACAGTAATTGTTAACCTAATAGTTAAATTTTCAAACTAAAAGAGGAATTTTCTACAAAACGAAGACAGTTAAAAAAAATGAATTTTTAACAAAGCAGTTCAACTTTTAAGCAAAAAAGAGAATTTAACGAAAAAGATTAATTTTATACAGAAAAATTGAAATTGAAACCTTTAAATATTAATTTTCCACCGAAAAGCGAATTTTCAACAAACTAGTTTAATTGTCAATCAAAGATAGGAATTTTCAACTTAAATGACGAATCTTTAACAGCGAAATTAATTTGTAACAAAGTAAGATCTTTCAGTCAAGAAAGAAAAATAAGGTAATCCAAACTGTTAAGCTTTCAAGCCAAAAGACAAAAAAAAGACATTTCAACCAAGAAGATTAGTTTTCCTAACAAAAAAGACAAAGTCAACAAAAAAAAAAAAAAAGCGATTTTTCAACAAAATAGTGAAATTTGCAACCAAAGAGATGTATGTTGAACCAAAAAAAAGTTTTGAACCAATTAAAATGATGAATCTTCGAAAAATAGAAGACAGATTTTTAACCAAGTGGTTCAACCTTTAAGCAATTAATTTAATTTTCAAATAAAAAAGATGAATTCTCAGTTAATAATGTAATAGTAGATATTTCAACCAAAATAGATTGTAATTGAACCAAAAAAGTTTTTTTTAATCAAAAAGATGAAATTTTTAGAAAGAGATCAATTCTCAAACCGAAAAGACGAAATTAAAAAAAAATAGTTTATTTTTCAACCAAACAAGATTTCAGGTGTATTTAAAACAAAAAAGTTAATTTTATACCAAAATAATTGAATCTTCAACAAAACTGTTTGGTTTTTAATGAAAAAGGACGACTTTTTAACCAAATTGTTCAATTTGCAACCAAATAATAAATTTTTAACTAAAAATAAAATTGTCAGGAGGAAGCAAGTGAAGAATACTATATCAAGGTAGCCGCATACTTCATTTTCAAAATTTCCTAACTTTTCCTGACCAATTTTCAATTTTCCGTGAGCATTAATATTCATAGGCCAGAATTTTAATCTTGTAAAATTTTTAACATCGAATCTTCTAAAAACAGAATAAAACAATTTCAATGAAAAAGCCCTAAATTTCCCAAACTTTTCAAAAAATGTTTTTTCAAAATCCCAGATTTTCAGGTTTTTCCTGATCTACGGCAACTCTGAAAAAACGATTCATTGTAAATAAAGATTTTTATGGAACCTAGTTAGTTTTTAATGTGGGCGGGGGAGCTCGTGAGGTCCCCCTCTAGCGCTCAAGGTATAAAGCCTATTGTGCCACACCCGTGTTTATTCTCCAGGCAGAAAACCGAATCTGGCCACCTTCACCGAGTTTTTAGATCTCGGTGCATTATTTTGTTTTCAACGATCTGGAAACATACATGCCAGGCGTACCCCATGGCAGACTGAATGACGCGGACCTCTTTGCACAACAAAGTGAGCCTCATCCACTCTGCTATCCGGCAGCCTCACTAGCTACGCCGTGGAGAGGCACGCTCAGGTTAGGGTGGACGGAGCGGTCCCCCTGAGGTCATCAGTTTAGATTTAGATGCACAGATTCAGCGCAATGACTTGGTGTGTTATGTAAGCGTGTGTTCATTACTCGAAATCGATCAGCGACCACTGAGCGATAGACCCCTCAACATGGAGCCTCTTCGCAAGGAGATCGCTAACTCTTTTCCGAGTCTTCTGAAGTCGACTAGTGACCCCCAAGGATAGTCCCCATGGGCCTGGAGCCTCTTCCTTGGGAGATAGCTAGCTTCTTTTCAGTGTACCTACAGTTTAAGGTGGGTTCCGAACCACCAAAGCCCCGTTAGAATTACATAGGAAAATTGTAATTGGTACCGGCACAGGAATCGAACCCCAGGCCTCCTGCTCAGAAGCCTTGACGTGCCTAAGCCACCTAGGCTCTCTTTATGGAATACAATTGTGATTAAAATAATATTACCTATGAAATCCTTCGTCGTATACTTCAGTGAGAAGCATGTGATTCTCGTCGATTCCAGTATCACTTGCGAGGATTTCTCTCAGTTCCTTGACGTTTGCTGCTTGATTGACACTGACTCCAATCCTAACTTGTCGTGGCTGCTGTGAAGTGTAGAGAACGTTGACAAAAAGATTAATCTGTCGATGATTTTGAGGGACTGGAACTGAGACGCAGAGGAATGGGTCGAATGTGTTTGACTGCTGTTTACACTTCGGACATGTTAAGCTCGACCGAAATTGTGCTTGGAAAAGGTGTTGAACGAAAGAGTTGTTGCACCTTATGTGGTTGAACAAGGTCTCCTCTGCGACAATTTCATCTGGCCTTCCAAAAGAATTCTGTGGAAAAAAAAACATCAAATTAAAAATATAATAATGGATATTATATTTATCTTAAAGCTCTTCGCCTAGGGTGATTGCTAGAGAGATTGATCAGCGACCTCGGTCGGAGCAGTAATGAGGGACGAACTGCAAATTGAATCAGAGTGAACACTTTTGAATTTTTAACTTTTATAACTGAAGCTTGAAAAAAGTTCCATTCAGAACATTTAAATTGAAATTTAATTGAAGTTTTAATGAAAAACAAATTGTTTATTAACTTTTTTATTGCAATATAATGACGATATCTGTTATTATTTTCAGGAAAAAGGTGGCTGTCATTAGTTATTGCTTTAATCAATTATTTTTAAAGAAACTTAAATGCTTTTAAAACACTCGAATTCGTAATTGTGTCATCTCGTCTTTTGATTTGAATTTTCCCTGCATAAAGATAGGGCAATTAAAAAATCAGACTATGAGGTAGATGTGGTATCTATTTTTTGTTTTTCTTTTTCATTGTGAAATATGAAAATATTCTTATAAATCACATTAAACTGCAAACTTTTATATATTAAACTTTAATAAATCGAACAGTTAAAAGATTTCTAGTTACAAAATATAAATCCACGCTATTAATACCAATGCCCTACATTAAAACTAATCCTCGCTTCTAACTCAAATTATTATTAATAGATGGTAAAAGTTATAGATTGCGATGTTATGAGTCTGAATAAATAAATACATACTTAAATAACGTAAAAGGTATAAGACGACATACTTCAGACCAAATAAAAAGGCCTTGATAATGTTGAGAATATCCTTTAATCATCGACGTTTCGAGAGTCAAATGCCCTCCTCTTCAGGAAAACAGCAATCCAAGTCAAAAAGAAGTCCTTTTTTCTTAAATTGGCAGAAGCCAAAATGTCGTAGTCAATAAAGATTCATGCTCTTACAAAATTCTATCTCAATTTAGTTCTGAGCTTCTAATATTTTAACTTTAAGATGTTAAAAAGTAGTAAGATCCATTATTATCCCATCACGGACAATATTTAAAAAATTTATTTAGAGAATTTTCTTTTTAAATTTGAAATGGAAGACAGCACAAACGTACTGCTCCATGTTAAACCTTACGATGGAGGAATAATTTATAACCAAAATGTCCTTCATCCTAACTAAATAAAAATGTCCAAAACAAAATAGTTTAGAACAACTCGAAAACCAAAATTTCCTCCCTTCCAACTCAAATGAAAATTATGAAAACAAAGAAAATTGCCTCTTTCAATTCAGAGAAGATTCAATACAATAATTTCCTCCCCTAAAACTCAATACAAATGTGAAATATAATAAAATTTTCCTCTTCAAATTCAGAAAAAATTAAAAACTAAAATTTCCTCCCTTCCAACTCGATAAAATCCTAAAAATAAAAAATTATCAATTAACAACTTAAATTATTTTAATTTTAAGCATTTTCAACCAAATAGTTAAACTTTCAAGCCAAAAAAGACCGACCTTTTAGAAGACAGTTGAATTTTCAACCAAGAAAGATTAACTTTCAATAAAAAAGATGACTTTCCCATCAAAAGAAGATATTTCAATCTTTCTATCCAGAAAGACGAATATTCGACAGAACAACTGAATTTTAGACCAAAAAAAAATGAATTTTCAATCAAAGAAGATGACTTTTTAAGAAAACTGTTGAATTTGCAACAAAATAATTATCTAAAAGGAACTATTTTCTATCAAGAAGGACGAATGTTCAACAAAATAGTTAGATTTTCAACTAAGAGAGATAAATTCTAAACTAAAAATATAATGGTAGACTTTTTAATTAAAAAGAATTAACTT